>OAMR01000441.1:615796-627363 GCA_900205405.1 Echinochloa crus-galli | reverse complement strand
CCCCCCATGTTTGAAAATTGGTGGACTACTACATCTGACCCCCTCTATCATAGACTTTGGTTCGACAAACCACCCTGGGGGATCTTGATCTCCCCACTCAGGTAATCCCGGAATGGTAGATGTTAGGCTATCCAAAGAAAGGCCTAAGATTCTAGGAACCTAGGGGAAATGTGACACCCAGTATGCGTAAAACAACCAAATACGCTTCATGTGTTGGAAGACGTAAAGTTGTTAATTAAAAATTAACTTTTTGATCCGTCGCTCCGATGAATGATCTGAGGCTATAGATGCGTAGAGCACGTCGAATAGTTTCAGTTTGACTACCCACATGTCTTATTTAGAGTTCGGATCGCGATTTTGCAAGATGTGGGGTTTTCTGTTTTTTTCCCTTGACGCTACAGTACCGCGCTACAGTACTCAGTGTTTTTCCCTAGTCGCAGCCACGCCAAGAAATAAACCTTTCCCCTGCCTCGGCGTTTCCTCTCGGTGACCCTTTCCCTGCCCGACGTTTTCCTTGCCGCCGCTCCCTTCTTCTACCCCTACACCGAAGAAAAAAAAGAGAAGAGGTGGAGAGAAGAGAGAAAAGAGAGGAGAAGAGAAAACGAGAAGGGGAGGGGAGGAGGGTTGTGCAACCCTAGGCCTTTGAGACATCAAGGTGAGATGTTTTTTTATGTAATCCCCTGTTCTTGGATGAGTTTTAGGGCCTGGAAGTAGATTTGTTCCATTGGATTAGTGGGGATTTAGTGTCTGTTTTCGTCATCAACCTTTGCATAGAGACAAATCGGGTAGTTTCTGTTCTTCGTCGTTTTAGCCTGCTGACGTCAGCGTTGACTTGGTCAACGGTCAATGGTCAGCTCTCGTCAGTGGGCCTCAGCGGTCAGTGTCACACAGTGTATGACATGTGGGCCCCATGTGTTAGCGCAGTTAAAGAAAAAGATTAAACAACACCGGGGCTGGAATTGGGCTCAAAGTGACTGGGCCGGAAAAGATCAGGGTGCACAAATGGACTTAAAGTCCGACTTTAGGCCCACGAAGGGGGCTCGGCTGATGCTGGCTCGATAGACGCGGTCCACGGTGGACCGTGTGTGTGCTTCACATGAGCCGGGTACACGGGATCCAGGTGCGGCCGCCACAGGATCTTCTGCGGCCGACCGTGTGTGCTGATGGTGTGGCCTCGCATGTGGCTCAGGGCGGCTCGACGCGCGGCGCGCACCAGAGCGCGGCCGGCGGCTCGGTCGACGGCGGCGATCGCCGGAGAAAGGCCGGTGGGGTCCCAGAAGAGGTGGATCAGCACGGCTTGGTGCTCACGAGTGCATACGGCAGGGAAAAGGAACAAGCTGGGCCGGCTAAGAGGGCTCCCGACGCGGCGGCGGCGCCACAGCCATGGCGCCGACGAGCACGGCGGTGGGACGGGTTTGGCGAGGCGGCTCAAGGCCTTGGTTTGGCTCCAAGTGCGGGATTGCGCGCGCGTGACCACCAGCGACTGCTGGGGCACGGCTAGGTTCTCGTGCGCGGGCGCGTGGCTTACCACGGTCGTGACACGGCCTTGGCGTTCGCGCGCGGCGAGCGAAGCTCGGCCGCGGCGGCCTCGGCTGCTGGACGGCGACGGCGGGTTGCAAAACTAGCCTAAGTGGCGGAGACAAGGGTCCTGCGGAAGATACGAGACGCAGCACGAAGGCTGGCTCCAGAGGAAGGCTGGCTCGGCGGCAAGCTCTGGCGGCGGCGCTCCGCCGAAAACAGAGGGAAAAAGGGGCTCGCATCGGCAGCTCACCACGGGTCACGTAGTCGTACACAGCAGCTCGGGGAAGACGCGCGGTGCTCCGGTGATGCTCGCGCTCCCGCGTACTACTCTGCTCCGGCTCCGGCTCCGGCTTGGCGTCTCCACGTGCGGCAGCGACGGCGTTGGCGATGGCGGCGCGGGGAAGACGACCGGCTTCACATTGGCCCACTCCGGCTTCTCTTCTCCCTTCTCCAACTTCCTCGGCTGCTCCCTCTCCTCTCACCCTCTCGGATCGCAGGCTGGTGAAAACCCCAAAGGGGCGGCGGCGCTGGAAGAGGAAAGGGCTCTGCTGGGTTGGTTATAAAGGAGGAAGAAGGCTAGGGCTAGGGCTTCGGGCGTTTGGATGGCTTGGTGACCCCGCCCGGGCAACGCGTCGTGATCACGACGGGCCGCACAGCGCGAGCCGTGATTGGTCGGGCGCTCCTCTCTGCTTTCCGCCGGGCAGAGGGAAGGAGGCGTGGGGAAGAAGGGGGAATAGTGCGGCGGGCCCGCACGTCAGCGGCTGAAGGGAGAGAGGGAGAGGCGCGGGTGGAGCTGGGGCGATCTTGGGCCGGAAGGAAATCGGGCCGCGGTAGCTGGCTGGTTTGGGAAAAGAGTTGAAGGGTGATTTCTGGACTTTGGGAAAAAGATTGGGCCCACGAAAGTTAGATGGGTTTGACAATTAGTTTGGCCAATTAGAGTTTGAATTCAAATCTAGAATTTGAATTCAAACCAACCAAAAATCCAATAAAATCAAATTAACTCCAAATCAAACTATTTGGTCCTTGGCACTTCAAATTGATTTTAAATTTAAATTTCAATTGCCTAGGAATTTGGGGAGCAAATAGAACACACTCATATATGTTTGTTGTCTTGCACGAAATTTCACCAAAAATTTTTAATTTCATATTTTTGCATTCAACAAGCCTATAAGGAATTTTAGGGTTGTTACATGACAAGTGGTTCAATTTGCTTTCTATACAATACTGAGTGAATTCGGGGACGAATTCTTTTAAGGAGGGGAGAATGTGACACCCAGTATGCGTAAAACAACCAAATACGCTTCATGTGTTGGAAGAAGTAAAGTTGTTAATTAAAAATGAACTTTTTGATTCTTCGCTCCGATGAATGATCTGAGGCTACAGATGCGTAGAGCACGTCGAATAGTTTCAGTTTGACTACACACATGTCTTATTTAAAGTTCGGATCGCGATTTTGCATGATGTGGGGTTTTTCTGTTTTTTCCCCCTTGACGCTACAGTACCGCGCTATGCCAAAAAAACCTTTCCCCTGCCCCGGTGTTTCCTCTTGGTGACCCTTTCCCCTGCCCGACGTTTCCCTTGCCGCCGCTCCCTTCTTCTACCCCTACACCGAAGAAAAAAAAGAGAAGAGGTGGAGAGAAGATCGAAAAGAGAGGAGAAGAGAAAACGAGAAGGGAAGGGGAGGAGGGCTGTGCAACCCTAGGCCTTTGAGACATCAAGGTGAGGTGTTTTTTTATGTAATCCCCTGTTCTTGGATGAGTTTTAGGGCCTGCAAGTAGATTTGTTCCATTGGATTAGTGGGGATTTAGTGTCTGTTTTCGTCATCAGCCTTTGCATAGAGACAGATCGGGTAGTTTCTGTTCATCGTCGTTTTAGCCTATGTTATTGGCCGAATTAAATTTCGTTTATATTGAAGGTGTTGTATAGAACTCAGAGACCTTTCCATGAAGTACTAGATCATATTTATCGGACGTTTGGTTTAGGAGATATGTCAGATTTAAGATGCCAGTTTTATTCTGACGAGTTTCTGAACAGTAGTAGATCTATTCCACTTTCGACCACCTTGAAGGCCGACTCAGTTGTTCAAGTGAATAAAAAAGTTATAGTGTTTTTGATAAGATTTCCAGATTGGTAAAGAACATAATTTTTGGTTGGATACATCTCAAGTAATAGGCTTCTGAATTGGATTGTCAGTTTTATTGACAGAATTCGACACCCAGACTTTCTACCTAGATTAGTCTTTGTTCTTGATTTTTTCCTCTCTATGTGGATCACTAGAAAGTTGTGAATTATGAAGTTATCTTTCTGATGGCACAAGATTGGAATTTTTTAGACATCAGGATTGAAGGATACAAAAAAAGAAGCAACAGTGTTGCTGTCATATCTAGACTCGTGTGTCTTTTGTGAGAATGTCGGGTTCGGGCGTAGGAGAGTTGTAATTTATTTTTTCTTTATGCTCGTGTGTTTGCGTTGGTGCTGAGTTATGTTTGTGGACAGGTGGTGCACCTTCGAGTCATGCTTAGCTCGCATTCTTGATCAACGGAGAAGGCAAGTAAGCGTGGCGATGTGGTCCACATGCTTTAACTGTGTTGTTTAAATTGCCTCCACTTAATTTCAGTATCTTACATGAGCCACATGATCTGAATTTGATTCTTGTTATTGAAGTATTATATGATCCACTTGTGGCTTTATTCCTGAAGTTTGATTATTGAAGTATATGAAGTTCATACATTGTAATCTTGCATTTGCATCGTCATATTGTATATGCATATGAAGACACCGTAGCCGGATTGGTGCGGTAAGTACCGGTACAACAACGCACGTTGAGATATAGCAATGTGGTTGCAGTCCTCATTTCCTTCCTTCGGGATTTGTGGGTAGAAGTGAAGTCATGCATTGCATTATATCATTGGCATATACATCATGAAGCAATGTTATGAAGAATTTGTTGTTAATCGTATTCTGTAAGTTAAGGCAATATTTATGTTTCGTATTAACTTATTGTTTAATCAATTGTGATTTGAATGACTCGGTTGAAGCGGTTTGCTTGTTGAGGTTTTTCATAAACCTCATACGTTTTTTCCTTCCGCAGGTTCTTGAGGTTGGAGGGTGCACCGTTGAATAGGAGTAGCAGCACGTGTGCACACACAGATTACAATCATTGGACACATGTGTTGTAATAAAAATGTTTGTTAAGAAGTCTTTGATTATCTTTTTTATACCCTTGTTGAACTCTTGTTAAAATGGTTTAATCTAGATGATTTATGTTTGCTTCCGCTTGACGTGTTTGTGTGTTCCTTTAATAGTTGTAGTGTAGAGTGGTAACGCTCAAGAATGTGCTGCTGTTCTGGGGTGTTACAGGAAAGGAACACAGCACAACTATTTGGCCCAGTCGAAAGCAAGCTGAACAATGGATTCTGTTGGGACAGGCCAATCTCGTTTGTTTGTTGGAGAGGCAGCGCGAGCAACTGCGACGGCCCATGGAAAGCTTTGGCTGCAGGGTTTGATTATTAGCAAAGGACTTCAGATTTGGCCCAATAGGGACCAGATTGGCCCTAGAAAGTTGAACCCCATAGCAAGTTTTGAAAGCCCCATTCATTCTGGTCTTTACTACGGCCCGCAGTTAAACCTGGGGTGATTAAATTTTCAATTAAGACCGACAAATTAGTGTGGCCATTGAAGTGGCCGCGAGGAACACACAGAGAAGAATCTTGAATATTTTTTAAATCCAGTCTAGAAAAAACCGATTTTGAAATTCGCTTTTGGGAGCCTAAGCATTTAATCACCCCAACAAAAGATTTCTTCAGCTTTTTGGGTTTAACTGGGGTCCAAGCATAGGTTGGTCCCTGATCAGAACGAACAGCAATTCGAGCTCACGAAATCCCTAGTTCATTCTGGAGATGAAAGAAACTTTGAAGTGTAGGTCAGCAAATGAGCCCAATTTGTAGACCTCCAGACCAACATGGCGATTTGAAACTGAGAACTTGAAAATTCTATCTTCCAATTCAACCACAACAAAAGAATCCGCATCACCCCGAAGACCAATTGGAGGATCAAGCCAAGAGAGACCGCATCGAGACGAAAACGCGAGCGGCCGAAGGAGGCGAAAAGCCAGAAAGACGATGCATCATCTGAAGACAACGCTGAGACCGGTGAATTCCACAATGGTCGTACCTTAGTCTCAAAGGCAATGGCCCCATAGGAGTCTAGACAACAGGGATCCATCCTCCACGATGGTACTTTGGTGGATCCCCGGCGTCCGGCTGGCTTCAGACAAGGCCGACAGGCTCACAAGTGCTTCTTACCATATCAGCGAGTTGCTGAAATTAAACCTCCATCTTTGCCTGCCTCTACATTCTGAGTTTGGTTGGCAACAATGGTGAAGTATTGAAACTGCCTAGAGAGGAAGATTCATCTTTTCCCGCCTGTACATTCTGAGTTTGGTTGGTCAGAAACGGCTACCTTTTCTTCAGACGAAGAAAATGACCCTCTCTCTATTTTCTAAGTATAACAGTGGCAACACTTCGTTAGGGAGCTCTTTTTCTCTTGTATGTTTGATACGGCAAAGCTTATAGATCCAGATTTTTCTGGCCAACGATATTGAATGATGCCAAGAAGCTTATCCTACGCTGCGCCGGGTTCCAGTTCTTCCATAAGGAGAAGCTCCAGTCAGCTCGGGCTCTACGAATGCAAGTCCATTAACTATTCCCGTAACTGACAGACACAGCTAACGAAGTCTTAGGACAAATCTTTGGCACCGCATTTCTAGTTGGATGCATTGTCGGGCTACCTCTACCGCTTGATGTTTTGGTTGAAAAACCATGAGCCAGTTCTGGGCTAGTTCCCAAAATCCCACCCAAAATTTTACTATATAAAAAGTCCCATCACATCACATCAAATCTCTCTCCTCATGTATGAAGCATTAAATATAAATAAATAAAAAAAATTAATTACATAGTTTTAATGTACGCGATGAGACGAATCTTTTGAGCCTAGTTAGGTCATAATAGGACAATGATTACCACAAACAAACAAAAATTGCTACAGTACGCTACAGTGTCCGATTTGATATAATATGACCTTTCGACCACTTTTTTGCAGTAACGAAACACAGCAGCCCCGGTTCTCCTTCTACAATGGCTGCGTACGTGCATGTCATTCCCTTCCTTCGAGGCATCACTGTGGAGAATCGACCCCCCTGCTTGTTGCAGCATTATACGAGTTGGCGTTTGACGTCCAGTGTCTTGTTGGCTTTTATGGGGTTTGCTGTTGTTTCGTTGGCCGACTTGATATCGCTTTAGTCTTTTGGGTTTTTCTTTGTTTTGTTGTTTTATGGTCGTATAAGATTCTTCTTCTCTATCAATATATGTTCGGCAATCTCTTGACTGTGGTCTTTTAAAAAAGAATATGAGGTTAAAATACATTTTTGAAATGCACGTACATATTTGTGTGCTTCATGCATGTTGGAAGAAAAAAAATTAATGATCTACAGTTGGTGTAAAGAGCCAATAATCGCAAAAAAAATGTCTCCGTAGCTGTCTGTCAACACCATTAGTAGCCAAAAAAAACCAAATGAGATGCATAAAAAGATAGACCAGGTATTACATGATGGGAAAACAAATTCCAGGACCTTAGAGGGAAACACACGTCAATTCGAATGTTAAAATGGAATTTCCTGTCGAGTTTCAATTGGGCATATATGTGCCGTATTACAGCTTAGGAGCTGTTTGGTTCAGCATTTTTATGACCGGACCCGTTAACAGGGCTATCGGGCACCCTTATCTAGCGTTTAGTTGTACCGCTCCGTATCTGATAGCACCGTAAATAGATACCGATTAGAATACCCATACCGCTCCCAAGGCAGCGTTATCCGATCCCACCTCGCGCCCGCCTCTCCCTCGTGAGATTTTTATCATTTTGACCATGAAAGTGGCGGGCTTCTCTAAAATAACCACCATACACTGAGCTTCTCTAAAATGATCACGGATTCATTGTCTCCTACGCTAGAATGACCAAACTCAACTTTTACCACCGAATCTGACCAGATTGCCCCTCTTCTTCTTCCTCTCTCCGTCCCCTTCCCACGTCCGAGCTTGCACCCCGCCGGAGCCGCCCACAAGCCCGGCCGCCTCCGCGGGCCCATGCTCGCCGCACTCGTCGCGCCACCGCCGCCGCAGCACCCGGAGCAGCCCGCCGTGCTCCTGGACAAGCTCCTCTACCCTCGCTCCAAGCTCCGCCTCTTCCAATGGCGGCCTCGCTCTTCCGCTTCACCCTCCCCTTGCTGCTCCTCTCCATCCTGGCCGCCTCGGCGCGCAACGAGGAGGACGCCCGGGCGCTCGCGGCGCTCCGGCGGGCGCTCGACCCTGCCGGCCGGGTCCTGGGCTCCTAGAACCCCGCCGGCGACCCTTGCGGCGGCTCCTTCGTCGGGGCCGTCCCCGCCCCGGCCGGCCGTCCCCGCCCGCGCCTCGGCCGGCCGTCCCGGCCCCGGCCCCGGCCGGCCGTCCCCGGCCCAGCCGTCGCACCGGACGCCGCCTCCGCCCGTGCCCACGCCGGCCACGCTGGTGAGGATCCATGTCCTTCTCCCTCTCATCCCGCTCCTTCCAATCCTTTTCCCCAAACCCTAACCCCCGTGTTCTTGATATCACCAGTGAAAAGAAATCTATCTGAGGGGACAGGGGAGAAGACGACGTGAATCGATTGGATCGGGAAGGAATCGGTATCGGGAAGGAGGAACTGTATCGGAAAGGAGGATTTGTAAGGTGTGTATTTTCTTTCTTCCCCTGAATCTTTTCTTGTTCTTGTTATACTGCATGATTGGATCTATTGCACTTGAATGGTCCTTCCTGAATCGCCCAATAGTTGCTTGTGTATGTCATATGTCTAGTTGATTCAGTGGTATTTTGATAGTTGATTCAGTAGTATGGGATTATGTACATAAAAAAGAAAGCAACCTCACTTCTGTGTAGCAATATTTTCTGTTGTTTAGAAATTATGTGTGCTCCAAAATAGAATGGAGTAGCAACTTATCTATATACTGATCTATTTTGCACAGATATTTAATTTAGTTCCATATATCAGACATTATATGCTTGTGCTGACTGGATTTTAATTTCGTCATCTGATCGTTGTACTGCACCCACAAGCTCTTAATATATACTACAGTACGTGACAAATTAATCACCCTTTGATTTATTTTGTTATATGATATATATGATTTGTAAGTACCATCCCTTACTAATATCACTTTTTGATCAGCACTAACTAGCTTAAGTACTCTTTTTTTTGTATGCTCAGTAGTGAAGTAGTAGCAGTTGACCCCCCTTTCCAGTCAAGTAGGAGTACGCTCTTCACTGAGCTGGACCTCACTTGCTAGTTGCTACTACTACCCTTTGCTTGCTTGCTTCTACTACTGTGCTTGCCATGAAATTTGTTTGTTTGCCTATCCCTTTTCTTTTCATCTTACAAGTATGTCACCTTGAGCTGCACACCCTATTATTTCAGTGATAGAATTAGTGCCATAATTTTTTCATAGTAGTCTGTCAATGATTTCACTGAAAAATGAGATGACAAATGCTTTCTTGTGGCTTCTTTATGTAGTTGTTAATAAGTTTGTGTTTTTTCCATATGTTATTCAGATGATGCTCAAAGGAAGTGAGGAGTTACCCGGAAGCTGAGAACTTGAGATGGTATGTGTACCTGTTACTGATTTTGAGATGTCATGATATGAGCCCAAAACTTTATTATGCTTATTGTTGCGTCTATTGGTATTTGGATGTGCTGCAAATAAGTTCCCTTGAATGTTTTGTGTGGAATTTCAGGGTTATTTGACAAATGGTGTGTGGAATGTTTTGGCCATTTGCCATGTTCTGTTATTATCTAGAGAGCTGGTAACCATGTGATAGCGCACCTGTTCTTAGCTAGTGAGGTTTGTGTTGCCTGTATGTTCGATAGCTGATAGATAAGCTACTTCAGAATTGATATTGATGCTAGGGTGCTGTTTGTCAGTCCAATGGATGGATAGGCTACTTCAGAAGTGATGTTCTAGAGTTATTGCTGTCTGTCCAGTCTAACCGATGGATAGGCTACTTCAGAAGTGATGCTATGCTAGTTGCTCATGCTTCATACTGATGCAATACATTGCTTAGGAAGCTTTGCTGTCTGCTCATTTCCAGGCCGGCTTGCTCTGTTTTCTTGCATTCTTTTGAGGAACTTCACCTCAGAAACGAAATAAACAGAACAAGTTAAAGATTAGCGTATTATATTGTATACTTTTTTGCGAGGAGTATTATATTGTATATGCCTATGCTTTCTCTAAATTGTCAAATTTGTGCGTACTCCTCTCACTGAGTACAAGAAGATGGACATACTCTTGCCTCATCTTTCATATTTTGGGACATACTCTTGCCTTCTTTTCTCATGTGTGTTTTTTCCATATGTTATTCAGATGATGCTCAAAGGAAGTGAGGAGTTATCAGAAGCTGGGACAACTCAAATGGCCGGAAACAATGTCATACTCTTGTTTTGAATTATTGAATTTGCCCAAGTATTTTTAGCTTTGAAGCTCTAGAAATGTTAAATATTATAAATGTTGTATTTTATTTTTCTAAGACATGATACTGTAAGGTTAAATGAAGTAAGGCCAATATGTGGCATGAAAGTGTACTTGATGCTCGAGTTGTCTCTGCGTGCATACAGTGTTGTGCGTGCATGCATGCCAGAACGCTGGAACAGCGTGCATGCCAGAACAGCGTGCGTGCATGCATGCCAGCGGGAACAACGTTGCATAGTCTGTTACCCAGGTGCCAGCCAAACACGGTAAAGGAAGTAGAAAACGTTACGGACCCCAACCAAACAAATGGCGATTTGTGTTACATGGTAATAGGTAGCGGTGGGATCTGTTTCCATAAGCGTTACCGTTCCTAGGTCTGAACCAAACACCACCTTAGATACGTGCCCACACGGCGCGTGGCACAGCAACCACTCTACGCCCCAACGGCAGGGGGCACAAAACATCCGTACACCGGGATCGCACGGAAGAATACCGTCGTCAGTGCTACTGGCACCAAGAACATCGGAGCAGCAGGAGGAGGGACCTGGCCCATCTGCTCTGCTGCCACCGCGGCCAGCGCCTCGAATCCGCTATCAGCTTGGGCCGCACTGGTCGCAGTCGCAGAGCTACGCTGTGCCACCGGAATCGGTGCCAGTACGTCGAATCCGCCATCAGCTCTGCCCATAGGATGAACAGCACCACCTGACGATTTCATGGACGAAGAGGCTGCGTACTCCGTCGGCGTTGAGTGCTGCGCCGCCGCGATTTCTGCCAGCGCCTCGAATCCGACATCAACTTGGGACGTCAAAGGTGAAGCATCGGGCGAGCTGAGTAAAGTGCGATGGCGATCTGCGCCCTCGGAAGCGTCGATGCCGCCTTCTCCTTAGACCCATCCAGCGGCAACGGCGACGACGCTCTCCGGCGAATCCGATCCGGCGCGACTGCAAGCGGCGGCGGCGCGTCGACGGGGGATAGGAGAGCCCGGGCGCGGCCGTCCCTAGCGGACAGGCCTTCGCAGCAACAGAGCCGCGTCACCAGCACCCACAGGTCGTGGTCGTCCGCCACGTCGTGGAGATTGTCCAGGCCGTCACCGCCGGGGCCGGCCAGCGCGTACCGGATGCGGACGTCGGAGTAGCCGGCCAGCGCCGCCAGCCGCGCGCGGAGCTCGCGCAGGCGCTCGGACATGCCGACCCGGACGATCCGGTTCTCGCCCCCGGCGTACCTCGCCTTGCCGGTGCCGGAGCAGCGCACGATCTCCCCGCCGTAGCTGACCACCATCTTCACCGCGGAGCGGCCGTCGGCAGCCATGTCGAGGACCATCTTCGGACGCCGAGTCGCGTGGGGTCTTGCTGTCGAAGATCGAGGGAGACCGCGCGGGAGTCTGCTGATTGATTTACGTGGTCGATCCGGCCTGTTTGGTTCATGGCACGTGTTGTGTGGCTGTCCCTTTTATAGAGAGCCGTTACGATGCCGACCTACAAGCGGGCACGCGTCACTA
>OAMR01000441.1:579829-615747 GCA_900205405.1 Echinochloa crus-galli | reverse complement strand
TGGGTGGGTCCTAGACTCCTAGCCTAAGAGGAAGAGGGCAAAAAGTTGTGTCCATTGATATATAGTTTGTTGTCTGATGAAAACTAAAAAAAATATGTAACAAATACTGCTTGAGCTCCAGCTGCAAGAGCAGAAAAAATTGAGAATGCTTTGTGTCAATTCTCATAGGTAAATGCCAAGATAACGTGCAATAAACAAGTATCATACTTGTATTTATAGTAGAATAGATACTAGAAGTGACGCATCACAACTTGAAAAGGTTTTGCAGTCCATGGAACATTGGGGAAAGAAGACTTCACTTGTTTGATCCAGAACTCGAGAGGAAACCTAGCAGGCTGGCTGGCTATGATGCCAGTTCTCCAAGCCTGTAACTTCTTCCTTTGCTGCACAGTACGTAGTCCTAGGCGGGCACGTCGCACCCCGGTGCTAATCGTCAGAAGACCTGTAACCTCCTCGCCGTCAGAAAAAAAAAATTGTAAACGGGCACGTGCCTTCAGAGACGAATCACCCAAGGGCAAAATACCAAGGGAGGTAAAAGACTTTGGGTTGGAATGCCCAAGTATTTTTAGCTTTGAATCTCTAGAAATGTTAAATTATTATAAACGTTGTATCTTATTTTTCTAAGACATGGTACTGTAAGGGTTAAATGGAGTAAGGCCAATATGTGGCATGAAAGTGTACTTGATGCTCGAGTTGTCTCTGCGTGCATACAGTGTTGTGCGTGCATGCATGCCAGAACGCTGGAACAGCGTGCATGCCAGAACAGCGTGCGTGCATGCATGCCAGCGGGAACAACGTTGCATAGTCTGTTACCCAGGTGCCAGCCAAACACGGTAAAGGAAGTAGAAAACGTTACGGACCCCAACCAAACAAATGGCGATTTGTGTTACATGGTAATAGGTAGCGGTGGGATCTGTTTCCATAAGCGTTACCGTTCCTAGGTCTGAACCAAACACCACCTTAGATACGTGCCCACACGGCGCGTGGCACAGCAACCACTCTACGCCCCAACGGCAGGGGGCACAAAACATCCGTACACCGGGATCGCACGGAAGAATACGGTCGTCAGTGCTACTGGCACCAGGAACATCGGAGCAGCAGGAGGAGGGCCCTGGCCCATCGTCTGCTCTGCTGCCACCGCGGCCAGCGCCTCGAATCCGCTATCAGCTTGGGCCACACTGGTTGCAGTCGCAGATCTATGCTGTGCCGCCGGAATCGCTGCCAGTACGTTGAATCCGCCATCAGCTCTGCCCATAGGATGACCAGCACCACCTGACGATTTCACGAACGAAGAGGCTGCGTACTCTATCGGCGTTGAGCGCTGCGCCGCCGCGATTTCTGCCAGCGCCTCGAATCCGACATCAACTTGCAACGTCAAAGGTGAAGCAGCGGGCGAGTAAAGTGCGATGGCGCTCAGCGCCCTCGGAAGCGTCGATGCCGCCTTCTCCTTAGACCCATCCAGCGGCAACGGCGACGACGCTCTCCGGCGAATCCGATCCGGCGCGACTGCAAGCGGCGGCGGCGCGTCGACGGGGGATAGGAGAGCCCGGGCGCGGCCGTCCCTAGCGGACAGGCCTTCGCAGCAACAGAGCCGCGTCACCAGCACCCACAGGTCGTGGTCGTCCGCCACGTCGTGGAGATTGTCCAGGCCGTCACCGCCGGGGCCGGCCAGCGCGTACCGGATGCGGACGTCGGAGTAGCCGGCCAGCGCCGCCACGCCCGCGCGGAGGTCGCGCAGGCGCTCGGACATGCCGACCCGGACGATCCGGTTCTCGCCCCCGGCGTACCTCGCCTTGCCGGTGTCGGAGCAGCGCACGATCTCCCCGCCGTAGCTGACCACCATCTTTACCGCGGAGCGGCCGTCGGCAGCCATGTCGAGGACCATCTTCGGACGCCGAGTCGCGAGTGGTCTTGCTGTCGAAGATCGAGGGAGACCGCGCGGGAGTCTGCTTATTGATGTACGTCGATCCTGTTAGGTTCATGGCATGTGTTGTGTGGCTGACCCTTTTATAGAGAGCCGTTACGATGCCGACCTACAAGCGGGCACGCGTCACTAACATGCCAGGGTGTGACTAGGTTTAGGATTGCTAATCTAACTCGTGTCGTGTCAGATTGATACTAATCAGATTCAGCCGGAGCTACTCCGTCAGAACGTACGATATTTGTTGCCCGCCAAACAAATCCGAATCAAACGGTCGGAACGGGACTGCAACCATATCACATTTGTACTGCCGCCTCATCATGCTTACTCTCGTCCCGGCACTTCTCTCCGCAACGCTTACGTTCGCCCACATCACCCACGGCACCTGTCTCCTCACTCTTCTTGCTCGGCTTCGGTGCGGTGGCCGTGGCCACGGCACGACGACTCCACGAGAGGCGGTGGAACTGCAAATCTGGCGGGCAGGACGAGCAGGGCCTTCTCAAGCGCACACAAAACCAGCGCATTCCATCTCCCTGCATCAGCAGTTCAGCACAGCTGCACAGGCTGCACGCCTTCGATTCGACGATTCCCCAGCCACCTCCCCGTCTTCCCAGACCCTCAGCAGACACTCCCGGTTGCCGCCGCCTCTCAGGATGCAAGCGGGGCGGGCTTTGCCGCAAACCTACCGGACAAACCCGCGCCGCAAGCCCACATAGGGACAGATGGGAACCACGCTATTAGGGGTGTTTAGTTCGTGAAAAGAGGGTGAAAAGAGGGGTAAAAAAGTCACATCAGAAATTGTAAAGCGTACTGTAACACTTTTCATTTGTTTGTGGTAAATATTATCCTACCATGACCTAACTAGGCTCAAAAGATTCGTCTCGTCGTGTACATCAAAACCATGCAACTAGTTTTTTATTTATCTATATTTAGTATTTCATGCATGAGGAGAGAGATTTGATGTGATTTGATGTGATGGGTGAATAGTGATGTTTAGAGAGAGAAAATTTGGGAACCGAAAAATCAAAAGATAGAAAGTAAGATATTTTTTTAGGAATCAGTGTTGGCATGTATTTTCGGTAGGGAAAGATAGGGCAAGTACAACGGAGAGCCAGCTGCCGTCGATTTGCATCGTTCTCTATGTAATTGTCCGACGTGGCACTCATTAATTAAATAGAGAGGGAAGTGCCGTCGTCTCGTTCATCTATGTCACTGGCGTGTACTCCAACGCGAGGCGACGATTCCTGGGGCGTGTTGTAGAACCGACCGCCGGTCGTCGACGGCGGCGTGGATCAGATGCATGCAGTGGTTTCTCCCTTTGGCAGCAAAGCAGCGCGCCAAAATCTTCCACAGCCCTTCCTTGTCCGCTCAATTAGCTCGTGCCCTCTCAAATCCTACCCTAGCTAGCAGATGGCCACAATTGGAGGCAAGAGAAGCGGGCGGCCGCGAGGGTTGCTCAAGAAAACCTTAAGTAAAGCGACATTGGTAATGGGCGCACAAAGTCCGTTACAAATACCATCCGTAACTGACGTGAAACAACGACCGTTATCGATAAACGTGACAGACTCGAGCCCAACCTCACCACCACAAAGCCCGTTACCAATAACGCATTGGTAACGGGCATCAATAAGGTCCATTACCTCCACTACAGTGCCAATTTCAATGGGTAGCGGACATAAACGACGCCCGTTACTTCCACTGCATTTCACGGACCCAAAAATATTGTCAAATTCGCTTCGGTATGTTGTTCTTCTGTTCAATTATTTTCATTTGTTCACAGGGAGCTTATCTTCATCATATTTTCTATTTCTTGTAAGCCTTTCTACCCATATGATGATTTGTTCATAGGCAATCATACGGTACTCTTGCAGCTGTTCTGTCAGAGCTGCTTCATATTCTGATTGACCAGCTAAAGGTTGCAGAGTTCAGGTGATTAATCTTCTGTTTTCTCTAAATAACGTAGGCTCCGTCTTACAGCGGGTATGTGAAGATGTGGCAGGGCAGCAACAAGATCTCCATCCTCAGCGCCGCAATCGGTCCTCAAACATGAACAATCTCTTGCTGTTCGTGTTACTTGTGGTAAGTTATATTGTTTAACTTTCTGCTGTTAAAGTCTGCATACAATGCAGTCAGTGATATTTGCCTAAACTTGCATCTCTGCATTTTACTACGGTGCACTATTCAAAGTTTGTTGTTCTACTGTGCTCATGGCTGATCATATGTTGATTGTTTGTTTTGAAAGCCTATTCATACATTAATGCTTGATACAGCTTGATTGGTTGGTGGCCAGTCAAGGCAAGCAGGCAGTGGCAGCAGTCAGCAAGCTAATCCCATGGCCAGAAGTGCCTTGATTGGTACAAAACAGCTGGTTAAACATGGCTATATGTTAACTTCATTGCCGTTCTGCTTGGCTGTAGCTACTAATAATGTGTCACCTATTGTTTGTCTTTCTGAATTTATCTATAGGATTTGAACAGGCTGTGGTCCTTGCAAGAAAGACTCTGATCCAAAGTTAATTTAAGGTAAATAATCTTCTAGTGTTGCTCAGCCTTTATGAATTATATGCATGGCTATATTAGATTTTCTTGCAATGATTGTTCACTGAATCGGAGAGTGCCATTTGGTTATTTTTTATTTGATATGTAAAATCTCTGTTATGCTCTAGTATGAAATTCTGCTCTAGTATATAATTCTGAAAGAAAGGTCCAAACACATGCATTTTCCTGAGTTTATTTTCTTAAATCTCAATATACAAGTATATAGGTTTCAACGGCCAAATTAATTCAGCCGATCTCATGCTTTGCTTCTGTCTCATCAGTGTACCAGAAATCTATTCATTGACTTAAAATGCAGTGTTCGAATTATTTCAAATGTCATGTGTTCTGTGTTATTGCTAAAATGGCTTAAGATGTTAACTGAAAAAATTCACATGAAAACAATCATACCATTCTCATATTCTGTCCTTTTTTGTGAATATCTGCCATGTCAAAGTGTCACAACTCACATATATGTTTATCTTTTTTTTATTGTTCTTGCTGTTCTTGATGGATGAGAGTGAGACACTTCCAAGACGTTTGATGCTACCAGATTAGCTATAGGGATCTTCATTTTATTTCTGTAATATTAGTTTATAAGGTGGACAGACTGATGTATGTACATATATATGTAATAAAAGATCAAGCATATTTTCAATTTTTTTTTGTTTTTTAAACTCTTATTGGTAACGGGCATCATGGAGGGCCGTTACCTATACGTTGTCATTGGTAACGGGCCTCTGTGTGGTCCGTTACCAATTATTATTATCGGTAACGGGCCTTAACATAAGGTCCGTTACCAATGACTGCTATTGGTAACGGGCTTTAACATAAGGCCCGTTACCAATGACCGAAGCCCGTTACCTTTGACCTATTATTAGTAACGCAAAAAGGGTAACGGGCGGGATGCCCGTTACCAATGACCATTCGTGCCCGTTACCAATGTCTGTTTTTCACATAGTGCCAGAGGCATCTCGGCAGTAGAAAGCGCATCCATGGGAGGAGCTGCGGTGCCAATGCGGAAGGTCGTGGTGGGAGCTGCAGTGCCGGTGGCGGAGCATATGCGGAAGGCTGCAGGGGAGCAGCGGCGGCGGCCCTGGCACAGATGGGGAAGGCATCGAGGATGGTGCAGAGGAAGGCCACGGGTGGACCTGATCCATAGTATGATTCTCTCTGCTCCTAGTAACATGGTACTGATACATGTATATAGACAGATTGCTGTAGGATTTTTCTAATTCAGTACAACAACCAGGATATTGTATAGTTCAAAGATTGCAGTAGGATAGTGTATGGTTCAGCAATGCTACATGAATGATTTTTCTATGAGCATCAGTGTACAATTGACATGAAAATAATCTAGCTCAGAGCTATTATTTGGTTTCCAATTGACTTGTAGGAGTACAATTATGTATGTTGCTCAATTTTGTTGTCAGTAGTTACAGTGTGCGTAATTTGACACTTTGGCTAATTTTGTCTAGGAACAATTACCTAGGAACAGTAGTTACAGGAGTACAACTGTCTAGGAACAGTGGTTGACCAAAATATTTGCTCATTTGTCATGTTGATATTCAGGTAACTACATGCTTGTCTCTCAGAATTTGATCATGAGTTCCAGAACTGAATTTGTTCAAGAGCTCAAGAGTTCACTCTCTGCACAGATTAAAATAATTTGATGAATATATAAGCTGCATTTGATAATCAAATACCTTTAACTGATTATAGAACTGAATACTATAGTCAGAACTGAATACTATTTCTTCAATGAGTATTCCTGCAAGTGTATGTTCTAGAACTGAAACCTATAGCCTGTCGCTTTGCTCATTGATCAGTCAGCTATGTTGCCTTTGTATTAAGAATGATTCAATTCAGAACCACTTCTGCCTCTGAGACCTACAGTCTGTACATTGTTTTTTGATCGCTAAGACCTATGCAAGTTTATCACAGTTGAACATATAAATGTATGTATACAGTTACAGAAAACTAGCATCTTCAGAAATTTACCACCTGCTAGAATATGTGTTTTGTTAGTTTATGAATAGCCTTCCTCACTTATGAACAACTACAACTACTGTTCAATGGAAAAAAGGATTCTCATGTTGCATGGGAATCTAATTAGTTTCTTGGATGTCTGTCCAACAAATACACTCATCTTCAGTCGAAAACATCTTGGTTTGCCTCAAACATCTTGGTTTCGCTTATATGATGTACCTATGTTCCTTTCCTGTGACATTTGTAAAGTGCTCATTTTCAATGTTTCTGCAATGCATGTTTATGCTGCAAGTTTTAGTTTCTGATGATATTTCTATCCTACTGTTCTTGGTGCTAGTCGAAAGTTACAAGCAGCTCTGGAAGGTGTTGAGGTTTTGAATTATAGAGGAGGAAAGTAATCTACAAGGAATTTTTGGTGCTATTTGTCTTCTTTTTTTCTATACATTTCGTCAACTAGAACTATTTTACTTGCCTACTGTTGAATGGCCATATTTTTCGTTTATATTAAACGTGAGTGCTGGTGATAGTGAAAATTGATGAACTGTGTTTTGTATGCTGGTGAATCTTGTGAATTATTTGAATATACCATGCTTCTCGAATAGACTCATGTCAATTATTTGAATATATTATACATTCTCTTGTAAGCATCAAAATAGTTACAAAGATCAAATTATGTATTAATTCACCATAATTCATGTGTCAAAAGATGCATTAAAAATCTTGCAGACAGTCAAATAGAAGATCCATTGTGTAAGCTATTTATATATGTCAAATAGACAGCCGCAGCTGTCTTAACTGCTGTACTTGCTCTAAGATATTTTTACCGCTACAAATTTCAGCCTTTTCATATTCTTTTTTTGAAATACTGTCTTTTCATATTCTCCCCCGTACTATCACTCCTCTCTCTTCTCTCTGATCCGGCGGATCCAGCAGCAGCGGTGGCGGCTCCGGCGAGTGAGCAGCACGTCGAGCTCATGCGGCGGTGGCGTGATGCGTGGAGCGGTGGGGAATAGCTGTGTAGGGCACTTGCGGACACCGGTTCCTCTTGAGCTTGGACGGCATCACCACCTTGAGCAGCCCTATCAGCACCGGTTGGGAAAGACCATTGGCACCAACTCGTGCTAAGTGTCCACCGGTAGAAAAAATGCGTACTGCTATGCGGATTCGAACTCAAGACCTCTTGGCTCGCGCGTACCCATCTAACCATCTCACCTATGCAGCACATGTGATAGGATAGAAGATACGCTCCTTTTAAAGTAGCATGCGATACCCCCTTTAGCACCGGGTCATATTTACGAACCGGTGCGAAAGGGCCTTTAGCACTGGGTCGTAACACCACCCGGTGCACCCTTTTAGCACCGGGTGGTGTTACGACCCGGTGCTAAAGGGTGAGGGTCTTTAGCACCGGTTGGTAACATCAACCGGTGCTAAAGGGGACCCGGTGCTAAAGGGTGAGGGTCTTTAGCACCGGTTGGTAACATCAACCGGTGCTAAAGGGGACCCGGTGCTAAAGGGTGAGGGTCTTTAGCACCGGTTGGTAACATCAACCGGTGCTAAAGGGGACCCGGTGCTAAAGGGTGAGGGTCTTTAGCACCGGTTGGTAACATCAACCGGTGCTAAAGGGGACCCGGTGCTAAAGGGTGAGGGTCTTTAGCACCGGTTGGTAACATCAACCGGTGCTAAAGGGGACCCGGTGCTAAAGGGTGAGGGTCTTTAGCACCGGTTGGTAACATCAACCGGTGCTAAAGGGGACCCGGTGCTAAAGGGTGAGGGTCTTTAGCACCGGTTGGTAACATCAACCGGTGCTAAAGGGGACCCGGTGCTAAAGGGTGAGGGTCTTTAGCACCGGTTGGTAACATCAACCGGTGCTAAAGGGGACCCGGTGCTAAAGGGTGAGGGTCTTTAGCACCGGTTGGTAACATCAACCGGTGCTAAAGGGGACCCGGTGCTAAAGGGTGAGGGTCTTTAGCACCGGTTGGTAACATCAACCGGTGCTAAAGGGGACCCGGTGCTAAAGGGTGAGGGTCTTTAGCACCGGTTGGTAACATCAACCGGTGCTAAAGGGGACCCGGTGCTAAAGGGTGAGGGTCTTTAGCACCGGTTGGTAACATCAACCGGTGCTAAAGGGGACCCGGTGCTAAAGGGTGAGGGTCTTTAGCACCGGTTGGTAACATCAACCGGTGCTAAAGGGGACCCGGTGCTAAAGGGTGAGGGTCTTTAGCACCGGTTGGTAACATCAACCGGTGCTAAAGGGGACCCGGTGCTAAAGGGTGAGGGTCTTTAGCACCGGTTGGTAACATCAACCGGTGCTAAAGGGGACCCGGTGCTAAAGGGTGAGGGTCTTTAGCACCGGTTGGTAACATCAACCGGTGCTAAAGGGGACCCGGTGCTAAAGGGTGAGGGTCTTTAGCACCGGTTGGTAACATCAACCGGTGCTAAAGGGGACCCGGTGCTAAAGGGTGAGGGTCTTTAGCACCGGTTGGTAACATCAACCGGTGCTAAAGGGGACCCGGTGCTAAAGGGTGAGGGTCTTTAGCACCGGTTGGTAACATCAACCGGTGCTAAAGGGGACCCGGTGCTAAAGGGTGAGGGTCTTTAGCACCGGTTGGTAACATCAACCGGTGCTAAAGGGGACCCGGTGCTAAAGGGTGAGGGTCTTTAGCACCGGTTGGTAACATCAACCGGTGCTAAAGGGGACCCGGTGCTAAAGGGTGAGGGTCTTTAGCACCGGTTGGTAACATCAACCGGTGCTAAAGGGGACCCGGTGCTAAAGGGTGAGGGTCTTTAGCACCGGTTGGTAACATCAACCGGTGCTAAAGGGGACCCGGTGCTAAAGGGTGAGGGTCTTTAGCACCGGTTGGTAACATCAACCGGTGCTAAAGGGGACCCGGTGCTAAAGGGTGAGGGTCTTTAGCACCGGTTGGTAACATCAACCGGTGCTAAAGGGGACCCGGTGCTAAAGGGTGAGGGTCTTTAGCACCGGTTGGTAACATCAACCGGTGCTAAAGGGGACCCGGTGCTAAAGGGTGAGGGTCTTTAGCACCGGTAGGTAACATCAATCGGTGCTAAAGGTTCCAGGCGATTCAGAAGGCGATCCTGATCCCGTGTTAGTTCTGGCCACTCCGGCAAGATCCTGCACAGCAACGCCGTCGGCCCTCCGGCTACGGTTCCCATGCCAATCGCCGGCAACGCTTCTGTCGTCGGCGTCCACCGCAAACTGCCGGCTAGCTTGTTCCGCGCCGGTGTCCACAGATTTCTAGCTTGCGCCGCTTAGGTTATCCAGGTTTGGGATCAGGTTTCTGTGAACGATCTCTCTCGATCGGTGTCACGTCTTTTGCCCCAATCGTCAATGGCTACGGCTGGTGGCTCTGGATCACGTCCAACTCCGGTGCACTCCATGGACGGGAAAGGGGAAGTTGCAGATCTGCTAGAGCAGTTGAATCTCACGAAGGATGAAGGAGAAGTCGCCGCATTCAGCGATGACGAGGAGAATGATGGAGGAGGTGGACTGACCTGGGCAGTGATTGGCAAGGTACTGTCTCCGACTTCTCTTCATATTAACACGATCAGGAGTGCAATGAAGCCTGCATGGGGCAATCCATATGGCCTCAAAATGCGATCAGTGGGGGAGAAGGCCGAGAACCTGTTCATTGCAGAATTTGGATGTCAGGAAGCCAAGAAATGGGCGCTTGAGGGATCCCCATGGATGGTGGGACGTCATGCAGTGATCTTGCAGGAATATGATGCCAATCTTAAGCCTTCAGATGTGTGTTTTGCAAGCATGGAAATTTGGGTGAGAATTCTTAATCTTCCTTTTGGGTGGATGAATGCGAAACGGGGCTCAAGGGTAGCAGGTTTGATTGGAGAGGTAATCAAGGTTGATGTCGATGCTGCTGGTCAGGCCAGTGGTCCTTTTCTGCGGGCACGAATTGCGATCGATGTCAGCAAACCTATACGAAGGGGGGTGATGTTGAAGGTTGATCGGGATGCAAAACCGGAATGGTTTGAAATCCAGTTTGAGAAACTTCCTTTCTACTGCTACTCGTGCGGTGTGTTGGGACATTTGGAGTTGGATTGCCCTAACCCGGCTCCAAGGAATGCATTGGGGAAGCTTCCCTATGATATAAGGCTTCGTGCACCGGAGGACAAGAAGAAAAGAGTGAAAAGTTTTGGGCAAGCTGCAGCAGAATCTTTTAGGAGCTCCAATTCAACTGGCGGAGGTCGTTTTTCATCCTACCGGCGTAGCTCGGAGACGCGGTCGACATCACCAGTGGTAGAGAAAGAGGCTGGAATGGGGGAAGAGATGGGTTCACCCTTGAGGCACCCTCGGCATGAGGAGCAGTGTGACGGCGGTGAAGAGGATCAGCTCTCTGGCAAACAAGATGCAAATGTGGAGAACCCAAGACTGCGGAAGAGAAAGTCCAAGGGGCAGGATGGTACTCCTAACCTGAGTATGCCAGCGCCGGCTTCTATTGTGCTTGTTCCTACTGGCTTGGTGCATGATAGAGTCGCTAACCTTGACAACACCTCTGGTCGAGTTGATGATACCAGTGAAGTACAGAAGAAGCAAAGAGTTTCTCGAAACGTAAATGCAAGATCGGCGCGGGTCGCGAGCAGCGATCCCCGCCGGGCACAATGAGTATCATGTGCCTGAACTGCCGGGGCTGTGGGCGGTCCGAGGCAGTTCGTGAAATTCGCAATCTTGCGGATATACATAGACCCAAGCTGCTCTTTCTCTCGGAAACGAAGATGAGGGCAACAAGATCACAAGACCTGAGATGGCGACTCGGGTTCCCAAATGCTTTTGGGGTGGACTGTGTTGGGCTGGGAGGTGGACTATGTCTCTTGTGGAGGCATAATGTTATAGTGGAACTCAAATCATATTCAAATTCACATATTGATGTGTGGGTGACGGAAGGTAATGGAACTCAGCAGTGGCGCTTCACTGGTTTTTATGGAGAGTCTGTTCGGGCGAACCGAAAAAATTCATGGGACCGGTTAAGATTTCTCCGACATGAGTCTACCTTACCTTGGATTTGTGCCGGAGATTTTAACGAGGTGTTAGATGATTCAGAGCATATTGGGGGTAATGCTCGAGAGGAATGGATGATGGAAGGCTTCCGTGACGTAATCGACTACTGTGGCTTTGTGGATGCTGGATATTCGGGTCTTTCGTACACTTGGGACAATCGGCGGGCTGGACAGCAAAATGTCAAAGTTCGACTAGACCGCTGTCTCATGGACACAAGTATGATGAACCTCTTTGGTGCTACAGATGTCTTGCATGTGCAAACTACAGAGTCTGATCATTGTGCACTACTTATTTCATTGCGAGTGAGTTCAGAGGACAAGTCGCGACGGAATCGGCCCTTCCGGTACGAAAACATGTGGCAGCGGCATGATAAGTATGAAAGGACAGTGAATGAAGCGTGGGGGAGTGGCTGTGGTAGTCTGGCCGATGTTAGCGCCAATCTTTCTTCTGTACAGACCACCCTTCATGTGTGGGATCGGAATGAGTTTGGCTCTGTTCGAAAAGAGTTGAGAACGCTAAGACGGAAGCTTGAAACTTTAAGGGCCCGGTCTCTCAGGTCTGGCCCATCCACGGCTGAGCAATCTGTCATGCAGCGAATCACTGAGTTGTTGGCCAGAGAAGAGACAATGGAGAGGCAACGATCTCGGGTAGATTGGCTCCGGGAGGGTGATCTCAATACCGGATTTTTTCAGGCCAAGGCAAGAACTAGATCACGCACAAATAGAATCACGTGTTTAAAGAGACCGGATGGTTCGATCTGCTCAAACCAGGAGGAGCTAGAGGAGCTTGCAACTCAGTTTTATAGGACCTTATTCGAGGGGCAAGAGAACTTGTCCATGGAGGAGGTGTTACAGTGTGTACCATGTAAGGTAACAGATGCTATGAACGATATGCTATGTGCTCCTTTTTTGGAAACTGAAGTGGAAAGAGCTTTGTTCATGATGGGGCCTGATAAATCACCGGGGCCCGATGGCTTTACAGCTGGGTTTTATCAACGGCATTGGAATCTCATCAAACCTGATATTTGTGCTGCTGTCCTCAATTTTTTGAACGGCGGTGATCTACCTTTGATGGTTAACAACACGGTATTGGTTCTGATCCCAAAGATTAAAAACCCGCAGGAGATGACACACTTTCGCCCAATTGCTTTATGCAATGTGCTCTATAAGATCTGCTCAAAGGTTTTAGCAAATAGACTAAGAAATATTTTGGACGAGATCATTTCCGAGGAGCAATCAGCTTTTGTCCCTGGTAGACTCATTACTGATAATGTATTAGTGGCATATGAGAGCATTCACTACCTCAAACGGAAGAAAGGAAAAGTTGGTGCTTGTGCGATTAAACTTGACATGGCCAAAGCTTATGATCGGGTCGAATGGTGCTACTTGAAGGGCGTCATGATGAAATTGGGCTTTCGGGACTCCTGGGTGCAACTGGTGATGAAATGTGTGCAATCAGTCACGTTCTCTGTGAGAGTAAATGGCTGTCTTTCGGAGTCTTTTAGTCCAACTCGTGGCATTCGTCAAGGTGACCCAATTTCCCCTTATCTGTTCCTTCTTTGTTCTGAAGGGCTTTCCTGCTTGCTGAAACATTGTGGACCAAATTATCTGGCCAAAGGGATTCGGGTTGGAGTTCATGCACCCTGGGTATCTCATCTCTTATTTGCTGATGATTGCCTTCTTTTTACTCAAGCTTCAGCTAGGGGTGCAGAGAGACTAATGGATATCCTACAGATTTACCAAAGGGGATCGGGGCAGATGGTTAACACCGCGAAGTCAGCGATTTTCTTTAGTGGAAATTGTGAGGATACTGTGAAGGAGGACATGAAAATAATCACCGGTATCAACACAGAGGCTCTTTCTAAGAAGTATTTGGGCTTACCAACTGCAGTTGGGAGATCAACAAAGGAGGCCTTTGAACATATTCCGACAAGGATTAAAGGGCTCATGGGTGGTTGGGGTGAACGTCTCCTCTCCTGTGCAGCTAGGGAGACTCTCATCAAGTCAGTAGCCCAGGCTATCCCAACTTATTCTATGAGCTGCTTCCTGTTAGCACCAGACACTTGCAAGAAGATAACGAGTGCAATCTCAAATTACTGGTGGAGCAGTAGTGTGGATAAAAGAGGACTACACTGGAGGCGTTGGACTGAATTAATTCGTCCCAAAGCAGTTGGGGGTATTGGTTTTAAGGACTTCAAGCAATTTAACATTGCCATGTTGGGTAAGCAGGGGTGGCGGCTCCTTACAAACCCGGACTCCTTATGTGCTAGGGTTCTTAAGGGGAAATACTTCCCCCGGACTGATTTCTTGGCAGCTAAAACAAAAAGGCGTTGCTCACAAACTTGGAGGGCGATCATTGCAGGGAAGGAAGCCTTGGAGTTGGGTCTGGTCCGGAGAATAGGAGATGGATTGTCCACGAACGTTTGGAATGATAAATGGATCCCACAGGGTATCTTGAAAAAGCCAGTTTGTCGGCTTGATCAAGCTGACGCGTTGAAGGTGAGTGATCTAATCACCAATGACGGTCTCTCGTGGGATGAAGCAGCATTGGCAAGGAACTTGGCTGCAGTTGACATTGAGGCAGTACGAAGAATACCTCTGGGACGCCTGCAGCATGACTTATGGGCCTGGTCCGGAGAGAAAACCGGGTTGTACTCGGTCCGGTCAGCTTATAGAATGATTGCGGAGAGACACTATCACAACTCAAGTCATGCTCAGATGCGATCGTCGTCGTCAACGGAGGAGAACCAAACTTGGAGGAAATTGTGGCGTCTGAAAATTCCTCCTAAGGTACGCGTTTTTTGGTGGAGAGTCCTTCATGATTACATCCCCTCACGGGCTAATCTGCACAGAAGGCACATTGATCCTTTGAATGTCTGTGGAACTTGTGGAGCTCAAGTTGAGACGACGTATCATGCACTGATGGAATGCACTTATGCTAGGCAGTACTGGCACACGCTGAAAATGATGACAGGGATAAAATTACCAGCCCTCTCTCCGACCTCATGGGCAACTGACCTGCTTGTTGGACAGCACCTTGATGGAGACAAGCTGGGCATTATCCTATGCGGCATGTGGTCAGTATGGTGCTCACGCAATGATCGTCGACATGGAAAATCAGTCATTGAGGACCGGCTATCGATTGAGTGGGCGTTGGAAGCTTGCAGGTGTCTGAATGCTGCTTGTGCACCAAGGGAGAAGAACCAATGGATGGAGGCCCGCTGGATCCCGCCATCACCTGGTGTCCTGAAACTTAACACGGATGGAGCTTATGACTCGGTGATGAATCATGGTGCGACCGGTGCTGTTATCAGGAGTGTAGATGGCTCGCTCTGTGTAGCGTCTGCACGGTGGATTCACTCAACTTCATCGGCCCTTGCAGCTGAAGCTGAAGCCTGCCGAGATGGAGTTCGCCTCCTGCAACAACTGGGTCAAGTACATGCTGTGGCGGAGGTGGACTCTCTGGAGCTTGTCAACTTGTGGCGCAGCAAGCAAGCTCGATCGGAAGTTAGGGCGATACTAGAGGACATCCGAGTGCTGAGTAGTTCGTGTCTCTCGTTCGATTTAATGCATGTAAAACGGGGAGCAAACTGTGTAGCGCATGAGTGTGCTAAATTTGCTGCTAGGACTAGGAAGGATGGTTTGTGGTGGCATGAGGCACCGAGCTTTCTAGTTCAGCCTATGCAGCGTGATTGTAATTCCTTTAATTAAGCAATGTGAAGGCCTATTTCCCAAAAAAAAAATGTTACCAACCGGTGCTAAAGTGTTTTCGAAGGCACCCTAATTTTGCACCCGATGTTAATGTAACATTAGCACCGGATCTTGAGTGCATCGAGGCATATGAGGGAGGCGGATATAAGGTTCTCTAGTAGTTCTCGACGTCATCAGGGTCGGCAACAGGATAAGATGCAGCACTTGCAGACACAGGTGTACACTTCTAGATACTCTTCCGATCTCTAATTTCTCGGTCTGATGGGCTCGTATTGTTGTTATAGCTTCTCTCGTTAATTTATTGTTCTAAGTGATTGGCTCCTCCGACTAAATAATCTAGTGCTTCTCTGTGTTTACAGCTATGTAACACGTCTTGCTCTACTGTGTAAATAGTCAAATAGCACAAGAATTAGACATCAAGCGGCAGAGGAAATCAGGAAAGGTAAGAAATCGCCCAATTGTGGCCGTGGAGCTTTTTCGAAGAGCCACTGAAGATCGCTAATTAGATGCATAACGTAGAGCTTACATCTAACCATGTAGTAGAGCACAAAGTTAAGTGGTTAACCATATGTAATCTTATCTGTTTTTGTGCTGCTTGTCATGAAGACATGAAAATATATGAGATGATCTGTCTAAGAAAAAATGTTCTTATCAATATTCTTTTCTTAATATTAATTCGCATATAGGAATATAATAGAAATAATATTATTGCATGTCAAAATACTTGTAGATCAGCAGAATGCAATTAAAATTTGATATTTTGGTTCCCCATTAGTTTGGATAGTAAGGAAACATACTTTCCACGTAGGACAACTGACCATGTAAGTAGATTTTTCTACCACTTTGATTAGAAGAAAACCGTAAGACACTATAGTTTTCCCGTAGAATTTTTCCGTAAAAAGCTTTCATTACCAAAATTTTTAGGGAAACATTTTCCCTACCGTTTTTAAGCTATTTCCCTAGGATTTTGGGATTTTGGTCTCTAGATAAATTAGTCGATTCCACTAGTGACTAGGGTCTCTATTTTAGGAGACATCTGCCTTCTCTGCTTCGAGCCCTTTCTCCTATGAGTGGTGTACGAGATCCCTACTTTTCTCTTGCATTGGTTTCTCCTCCGGTACTGCTGTCGTCTTCCTCCTGGGTTTGAGGGAGTCCGCCTCGCCTGTGTGTTGATAGCCAAAATTGGCACCAGCCGAGGGAAACCGGTCTGACCGGTTTGCCTGACCGGTTAGACCGGTTTTGATCTGTAATTCGAGTAGGTTTAGAATTCCGGTTTTGTCCCATATTGTAACCGACTTGAACAGGGGTACGACTTCCCCGGCCTATATATATATATATATGAAGGCTAAGGCCGATTGAGAGGTATTTCAATCGAATCAACTATTATTTGTCCTTTACTTTTATCTCTCAAACCCTACACTTTTCCAAATCCTAATTGCTGTTCTTTGCTCGTCTCAACGGCGTTCAAGGATGTTCTAGGTGGCCTGCCAACCTTAGAGCAACCCTAGTTTCCTCAAGCTCTAACGGGGTCCCTCCCGAGCTCGAGGTTTTAGGTCTTCACGTCTCTCTACTAGAAAGCGGTTTGACCGGTTTTCCCGGATGTTCGTGGGTGTTGGTCGTTTTGACGATCGCGTTGCGCGTTCTAGCATTCTCAAGTGTGTTGGTACAGATTTGTGTCAACATACTTTTTGGCGACTCCGCTGGGGAATAGAAGATCTTGGTTGCAAAACCGATCTAATCTACTCCAACAATGTCAGGGTCAGATTGTGAGCTTGACAAGGGAAACATCATCACCGTGACGATAGAAGAGCTCACGGATGAAGAATGGAAGCGGTATCTGATTGCTGAAGAGCACTTCAAGGCTCAATTCTTGAAGGGCTTCAAGAAGGATCGATGAGGCTTTGTCAAGAGTGTTGAGAAATTCATCATGCCAGCTTTTAAGTTGGCTAACGATCATGTTGAAGAGCTTCATAAGGTAACTGACGAATCCTCTGATTTAGTACAACAAATAACTCATATGGTGGATGAAAAATTACATGCTGCATAAACTGTTGCTAGTGAGTTATTTGTTACTATGGCTAGTGATATTGATTCGCTTAAAAAAAGTAAAAGTAATTTAGTAGAATCTGATTCTTTACCTAAAACAGATCCTAGCTCGTCAGGCGTACTAAAAGATTTTATAGATCCAAATTTAGGCATGCCGACGAATTTGTATGCAGGACAGCCGCCTCATCCTAGTTCGGTCAACGAACCGGTCAGACCGGTTTACCCAGTTCGGGTCAGACCGATTCTATAGGTAATGGTGTAACAAATTCAATGATTTTGTCTAATTCAGTTGCTTCTGGTTCTACTTTTACGGCTCCTCATACTACAGTTGTAGGAAGTGCACCTTTGAGATCCGGTGTTTCTCATGGATCGATTCCAAATGTTTCTCAAACAATGGTGCATAACATGCCTCATTTTATGCAAAATACAATCAATGGGAACTATCAAGCCGATTTCTCTAGATTTAAAGAAGATCTGGCTAATACAATTAGAACTAAGCTTGGGATTGATATGAGTAGCTCACGTTTATATCAAAAGCCGTATCTTCCTGAATTTGATTTAGTTACTTATCCTAATAGTTGGCGTGTTCCTAAGTTTGTTAAATTCAATGGTCAAGATAATCGTACTACTTGGGAACATGTTAGTCAATACATTTTGCAATTAGGGGAAGCAGCTTTTTATTAGCCATTGCGTGTTCGTTTGTTTCCATTGACTTTAATTGGGACTGTTTTCTTTTGGTTTCCTTTGCTTGCTCCTAACTCTATTCAGAATTTGACTCAATTGGAGCGTAAGTTTCATGATCGCTTCTTTAGCGAGAAAATAAAGCTAAATTAGCTGATTTAACATCAATTAGACAAGGCCGGGAGGAATCGACCATGGATTATTTCAGAAGGTTTAAAGATACAAAGAATCGGTGTTTTAATTTAGCAATTTCTGAAAAAGATTTAGCTGACTTAGCTTTTGCAATCTTGTGATCTTATTTGAAAGAGAAACTAGAAGGTTTTGATTTTCTCTCTGTTAATCATTTACAAGTGAAGGTCATGAGTCTAGAGCTTAAACTAAAACATATGAAAGAAACTGCTAAGCCTCATCGTTCCAATGTGTATGTTGTTAATATTGATTCTGATAGTTCAGATGATGAGGATAAAGAGATTTATGCTGCTGAATTTTGTTTGGCCATCAAAAGCTAAACCTTGTTTTTGCCCTTCTTTGAAGCCGGTTCAGAAAAATTGGTGAGAGAGATAAAATTTACTTTTGATGTTGCTAAGTGCGATCCTGTTTTTGATGAATTGCTTAAGAATAGTTTTATCAAGCTTTCTCATGCAATACCGCCAGCCGATCAGTTGGAAAATCATGCATATTGCAAATGGCATAATTCATTTTCACATGCAACTAATAACTACAATGTTTTCCGATGACAGGTACAATGTTTTCACATGAAGGTCGATTAGTACTAGCTGAGATGCAAGTAGACAAGGCTCCCTTTCTTGTTCATACCCTTGTTCGAATACAAAAGTGCTGATTCCGCCAGAACAGGCCGAAAGAGCTAAGGGAAAGAATGTGGTAGTTGGAGAGCCGAGACCGGATAAAGTTGATGATAAAATTCCGGTCAGAAAAGTGATGCTTGGAAAGACTCTGGATGGTAAAGAGTCTCTGAAGATTACATCAAGGCTCGGGAGGCAAGAGAGTTCATCAACAGAATGTTGTCCCGCTGATCAGGCGAAACCGGTCAGACCGGTTTCCCAAACCGGTCGTCCCAGGAACGACCAAGAACTTTCAAGCCTAGGCACCCATAAGTGGGTACTTAGAAAGTGAATGAGCCTAAAGTCAAAGGTACAGTTCTGAAACAGGGGCCTACCATTAATCAGCTCTCGAACAAGGACACAAAGGCCGTTCAAGTTGATCGGCCAATAAAAAAGAGATCAAGGTCACCATTGCGTGGGAATGATTTTTCAGAGAAAATATACAAGCGTTGTGATGATGTTACTACTTTGTTTCCCCCTACAGAAGGTGTATGGTACTATGCCATGGGCACCGCTGGCATCAAATTCTCCATATCCAACATGGGAACGAGGAATGTGGATGCAATGCTTTACATGCTGCAACAACCATAGAGTTATATGGGGGATGGTTCTAGAGTTCCAGTGCATGACCGATTGGGCTCATACCAATCAGGTCCAGCGCCAAACGCCAAAGCGGTTAGACCGGTTTCAAACCAATTAGACCAGTTTCGGTCTGAGAGAAGGCCATATGTTCCTCATAAGCAAGAATATTGTGTCCAAGAGAAGAAGGAGGAAGTGAAGTCTGCAGTTGATTAAAAGCAAGCCAAAACTGATGGGTTTGTTAGAATTGGTGATGTTCAAGTGGCTATGCAAGATTTCAGTAACAAACCGATAGTTATTGGAGATTCGGCTACTATTGCAAATAAAAATCCTGTCATGGCATGTGATCACGAAGCTGGTAGTAGCAAGAATGCAAGGAAAATCTTTCAGCCTAGATGGTGTCCTTCAGGTTTGACTTATACACAAAAGAGGAAATTGCAGCGCTTGTAAAACAAAGAAAAACAGGAACCAGAGAAACTGAGGGATGAACAGTTCAATAGATATAGACCTATGATTCCTCAGAACAAAACATGGCAGATCAAGTCAGTTGTGCAAACCACAGCACAACCGGTCAGACCGGTTATAGAATCCGGACAGACCGGTTTGGTTCAGCTTACTATAGAAGCGGCCACACCAGTGTCTGTAACCGGTTAGACCGGCTTGGAGATAGAGGCAGGGATTAAATCTTCTTCAACTATCAATAAAGATACAACTTCACCAATTCCTCTAGTGGTTGAATATGAAGAGATGGTTGTATTTGAAGCTTCTCCAGAGCATGGCAACATGCAAGTTAATGTTGTATATCTATCACCATATTACTTTGTGGTGTCGGAGGAGGAGGTTTCTCATCTTCAGCTTGGGCCTCGTGATGCTGTGTTTCAAAATTCACAAGAATTAGATAATCATCTAAAGGCTTTGTACATGAGAGGGCACATCATCGGGAAGCCAATTTCGCAGATGTTGGTTGATGTTGGAGCTATTGTGAATCTTATGCCATATGCTCTTTTCAAGAAAATCGGTGGAAAAGACGAAGAATTAATCAAGACAAACATGACGGTCAGTGGAGTTGGTGGCGGTGATCCTATCAGTGCTAAAGGGGTAACCTCCATGAAGTTGACCGTTGGAAGTAAGACCATTGCTATGGGTTTCTTCGTCTCGGAAGTATAAGGTAACTTTAGATTAATTCTTGGGCATGATTGGATTCATGCAAATCAATGTGTACCGTCTACCTTGCATCAATGTCTTGTTCAATAGATCAGCGATGAAGTTGAATTTGTACATGACAATACTTCTTCCTTCATTGCGATAGATGATTCCGATTCCATTAGTGCAAATGAGAATATTAAATGTTTGTCGGGCTTGGATTTGACCAACTATGAGCTGATCAGTTGCACCAAGGATGGTTTCGTTCCTGCTACATTAAAGCCGATGGAAAATCGGTTGAATTACTTGCTGTAATTAACGGAACAAAGAAATCAGCAGAGTCAAACCGGTCAGACCGTTTCTGGAAACCGGCCAGACCAGTTTAGACCTAGACGGAACCAATTGAGTCAAACCGGTCAGACCGCTTCTAGAAACCGGTCAGACAGGTTTAAGTCTGGACACTGCACTACTAACTTATGACCCTCGCGCAACGATGAGAAAACATTGCGATAGGCTGAATTTGGTTGCAAAAGGTAGCTGTTGCCACCAAATTGTGTCCGTTGCCGATGGTTGCAAAAAGTCACGTTGCAATAAGAACTTGCAACCATTGCAAGTTTGGCGTTGCAAGAGTTAGATTTTATTGCAACCATTGGTGTCCGTTGCCAAGCATGGCAATAGAACATTATCCCAACATTCACTAGCGTGGCAATACTTTCACTTGCTACGTTCGTCTTCATAGCAAGAGGTGATAAATGCAACGATCGATAGTGTAGCAATATAATTTTGTGGCCGCGCTAGAATTTTGTTGCGTAAGGTGTTATTGCCATGATTGTCATGCCGTGGCAAGTAAACCTTTTGCCACGCAATTTTATTCATTGCGAGAGTGTATCCATTATTGCCACGATCACTATGGCGTGGCAATAATATCATTTGCCACACACTTTTATTCGTTGCGAGTGTGTATCCATTATTGCCACGATCACTGTGGCGTGGCAATAATATCATTTGCCACACACTTTTATTCGTTGTGAGAGTGTATCCATTATTGCCACGATCACTGTGTCGTGGCAATAATATCATTTGCCACACACTTTTATTTGTTGCTGGAGATGATATGTTATTGCCACGATTGTCGTGTTGTGGCAATAGTATCATTTGCCATGCAATTTTAGCCGTTGTGAGAAACCATTTATTCATTGCGGGAGATAAAATATTATTGCAACAGTAGGCATGATATTGCAATGTAATTAAGTTCGTTGTCGTAGACAGGATGTTGCCACGCATTGTGGCTCAATAAATCTCCATTGCAATAAACCATAACAAAAGTAATTGCACTCACATATATTAATTATAATCAATCATTCAATAAGTTGGCAAACCATTCAAATAATAGCTAAAATCTTAAACGATCGTATAGTTCACTCATTGTTTGAAAACTTTTGAAAACTTCCTAACAGTGCAGCACTTGAGCTTCGTAGCAGCCCAACATGTCATCACCTCGGCAATGTCCTCGCTTGATTATAAGCTTCCCACTGAAACCTTGTCCGCCTACTACCAAGAGAATAAGATTGGGATATTAGGAAAATATTTTTTTGAGACTTAATATTAGAAAATATTAAGTTTACTAATTCTTGCACAAAATGTAAAGAGTTTCAAATATAACATGGTTGCAATTAAGCAAAAGTAGAACTAATCAAAACTATGGAAATGGTATCATCATTTTGCTATTTTATGGCAGCAGCAGTACTGTTGATTAAGAAAATCATAACAAGAGTTCTAGATAACAAAAAGTACTTCCTAATAGTATGATCATTTTATGGCAGCAGCAATACTGTTGATTAGGAAAAGCGTAACAAGAGTTCTAGATAATAAAAAGTTATATTCTTTAACAACTATTGATACATGCAACAAAGAATAATTCTCCATACAAAATATAATACATCTATCTTCTACAGCTGATAGAATTATATTTAAACCTTTCTGATACAGTGTTTACAATATATGAAACATTCATACATTCAACATAAATAGGCTCATACAGAACTGAGGAGGAACTCACCTTCTTCCTTTTGCTTTGATTTCTTGTTCTATTCATCAGCTGCTGTGGAGTGATATACGTCTTCTGTGCGGCCACATTTTCAGTGTTTTCGCTGAAAAGACTTCTGGTGAGACGTGCAGTAGGTTTACTGGAGTGAGTAGGTGGTTCTTTTTGTACGGTGACAACGCTTCCAAGCTGAGTCCACAACATTAAAATGTTTGATCTATTTTATCTACAGTTCAAGGTACATAGCTCAATATTACATGGATCATATTGCAATAATGTCATTACCTGCTGTGATGCATCTTCTTTTTCATTTTCTTGTTCACCAGTCTCCTCTCCCTCTTGTATGGTTGGTGCAAGTTGTATACTTTCATTGTTCTGTGGGGTACCCTACACATACAAATATAGAGGTAAGATATTAGGCGTTGTAATCATAAGTTTATTAAGAGGACAAAGGATGAACAAATATTCGAATATTACCATATTCATAGTTCCATCTTGGCGCTGTGCTAGCAAGTTAAGAACTTGCTTCATTTCTTCTCTTATTTTTTCCTTAGCATTTTCCAGTTCCTCTTGCATCCTCCTCCTATTTTCTTCTTTCTCCCTTTCCCTTTCTGCAGTTTGGTGTGCAAACTGTTCTTTGAGCTTCTCAAGCTCAACTTCTAAAGCAATACTCTTCTCTGTGGGTGCAGCTTGCGCACGTGCCTGTACTTCAAGGTTCTCTTTCATAAGTTCTCTGCGAGTTCGGTACTTAGCCAAATATCCATGCCCATGTAATTTGGATGATTTGGTTTGTGTTATTTCTTTGTAGCTTGACTGGAAAATCATGTTCTCCTCAACAGCTGTAAGTGGTTGTCTATCAGGTTGTAAGCCAATCTCACCAATTTTGATGGCTGCATTTTCCTAAATTAAATAATAGAATCTGTCAAGAGTTGCTTGACACAACTATCATCTATAAAAAAGGCTTGACCAGTGATTTACTCACATATACTGCAGCTGAAATAGAATCTGAACATTGGCCATGTTTTTGGTGAGTGATCCTCCAAAGAACGAGATCACTTGGCTCTTCACCAGTTTCTTGGTCTCTCTAGGATACCAAAACACAATTCAACACACAAGTATTGCATCATACAATGGAAGGGCCAGATTAGTGTATGCAATGATTACCTGCTCGAAGCTACACTGTGAGAAGTTTTTTGAACCCATTTTATTGTTGGTTCTTCGCTTGTTATGGATGGAGGAGTTCCGGCTGCTAACCTCCTGTAGAGTGAGGACAAGTGGTATTTAACAATCCAACTTTGGTTGATAAAGTTTGTTTGATGAAGTAGATTTTACTACAACTGACCTTGAATTCACTGGATCCAAAATACAGCTGTAAGTAGTGTCACTCAAAAAGGTGTACTTCTTCAGGTTTATTTCGTATTGTCTCACCATAACTATTATAAGCCTTGTATGTAGCACTCAGAGCTGATCGCCATCCTCTGTACCGCTCCTGGGCAATGTTCCATATTTTCTCTTTTCTTTTATCATCAGTGGCAATGTTGACGAAGTTCCACCTAAGCTGTTTACAATTTAAAAGCAATCAAATGGTTTATCACAACTATTTTTACGCATCACACGAGAAGGAATAAAAATAGTACACAGCATACCAGTATCTCTTTTGCAATTTTTTCTTTGACTTCTTCATTAATATCCTTCCAACTTTTTACTCGAACTAGTGGAGCCCATTTCCTTGTAAATAGTACCTCATCGACAAACGCACGAGTATTTGGTCCAATCGCACCTCCACGCCCTTCTGAAAATTCGATTGGGAGTTTTTGTGTGCATTCCTTAGCTCTCTTGGTCACAACTGCTAATCCTTTAATGGTACCACGGCCTCTTTTGTTGCGTTGATTAGAGCCATGTCCTTGCAAAAAAGACAATAACGAACATGAGCTGTTCTAGTTCTCAATTAATATATGTTAACCCAATATTAAAAGTACATGCATGATCACAAACCATTTCCCTTTTCCCTTGCCTTCCTTGCATGGCTTGGCCTATTTGAGGGTTGTGTCACATTGCTTCCATTACTCTCATTGTCTTCAGTTATAACACCATTGGTGTCACGTTGCTCGACAAATGCCGCTACACACAAGGTTAAAAGCTTTAGTTCTAAAAAAATTAGTAGTAAAATACATTGATTGAAGGAGGAAAATAAATTACTAATTTCTGGAATGTCCCCTTTCATCCTTAAAAATGCCTTGTACGTGTTGACTGTTTGATCCCTAGAGTCATCCTTGAAATCTGCTGTCACCAAAAACATGTTAGATAAGGTGTAGTTTATATAAAGGTGCTAAGATTCTGAAGAATATGAACACGTATGCAGAAACAAAGATGGTATACTTTTGGATTCGTCCTCTGGTAGATTCTTTGGCCAGTCCTTGTATGCATCAAATGGATCATCCATAAACGGATGCTCATCTTCTTCCAGCAGCTGCCTTGGTCGCTTGAGGGGTGTTATGCTGACTTGCTGTGCTGTCTCTTTTTCCTTTGAGAGTACTAATCTGATTTCCTTCTCACTCTCATTGTCTTGTACCATAATCTCTACATGTCTCATATAATCGATAGGCTGAAGACTAGCTACATCTCTTCCACAACACTTCTTGTAGTATAAAAAGTCCCGGACAGCATACCCAAGCTGGTCCTTAAGAGATGTCAATATTCTGAATTTTATATCAGCCCTTTCTACTTTGAACATAACATACTCCTGATCTGGAAGTCCATTCTTGCAATGAACATAAATCGTCCAGATTTCACTAGTGCCACTGCATAAATATATAGGAGTATAAACAAGTATAAAAAAATGATGAAAACTACAAATACATTTAACGAGTATAAAAGAAATAATGAAAACTACAAATACATGCGTGAACAGTAACCCCACACCATCTACCCTCCATGGCTGCTAGAGTAATGTTACACCTATGGTAGTATTACTAGTGCTGGATGGGCAAACATGAACAAAAAGGAAATCAACATATTTTTACGCAATTCTGATAGGGTTCCTGTATGCAACATATACTAATTGATGGAACTGGTGCAAAGTCATATGCATCATATGGAATGCATGCATGCAGTTCAAATACTAAACAAAAGTGCCTCTGATCTGAATGAAATTTTTGTAGATGTCTAAAAATTTCTGATCCCAAATATATTTCTACGGATCATTTCATTATAGGAAAAATGAACATGAAAGCCAGAAGGCCAAGATGGTCAATAACATAACTGATCTGAGATAATAAAATTTACACAAGAACATTACTGTCAGGTGTTGATCCTCCCCATGACGTCAATGCTTTTTTCCCTACAGCTGCTATTTTATACATATGTAGAATTGATGAACTTTCTTGTTTGGATAATGTGTACTATAAGTATACGATTGGTATTGCTATACAATATCAGTAGAGTGAGTATTGGTATTGCCTTTCTACCAATAGAAATAGAATTCCATTATGTTAATCCAAAGCAAAAGATGATTAATTGCCATCAGTACTACAAAAAAAGGGAATTCCAGGAAGTGTAGCAAGGAAAGATATAAAATAGTAAAGTCATACTAGTAGTAGGAGTACATACATCAGTCGTTCAAAACAAAAACCAAACAATCACAGTGTACCTGGGGATATATGGATGAGAGAACCCATGTTTGTCTTCGACTTCGAGATAGCCTTCAGTATATCGATGTTCATGGGCGCCCAAGGAGGTGGCGTCGTTGTTGGCACTAATGCCCTGAGGAGGCAGCGACGTTCTGCCTGTAGGCGTCGCCGGCGGCGTCCTTGATGGAAGCGGCGTGGAGGGCGTCCTGGACCGAGGTGGTGTCGATGGCGGCGCCATGGCCCTCGCGGCGTCGGAGGAGATCGCGGTCCAATTGGGGAAGGGGGAGGGGATACGAATAGGAGGTATCGGTCTGGGAGAAGAGATCGAGATCTAATATCTGGCGGTTTTGGCGCGGTGGAATTTGGCGCGGTGAAAAATATCTCGCAGGAATTTGGCGCGGTGGGAGGGTTCAGGCGCGGTGGAAACTGACTCGGATCGAACGTGCCATCGTGGCCGATAGGGGGAGAATCAGTCGTGCCATGGCCAATCCACGTCCTGACCTGGAGAGGAACGTGTCATGCACGCATGTACATGAATCAAGGAAGTACCCATGCACGTGCACGTGCATCTACAAGCAAAAGTTATCAGATGGAATGTATTTCCTACAACCAATCCATCTACATGGCAATGACTATGTACACATTGGCCCTCTCCCTACAAAGTTATCAGATGGCACGATTGGTATGGCACCACGACACATACGCAATAGCAAGTGAGACATAGATAATGGCGTGCAGTAAATGGAATATGACAAATTGTTACTACTTGGACACGCTGATGAGGACTACATATCAGACTTGCTCGCATATGACATGGCACTCGATAATATGAGACTACATGTCAATTTGTTGGTCAATATGGCATGCTCGATACTAGTTGGACTAAGAGTGTCAAAAAGGCACTAGTAGGAACCACATGTGTTTTCAATTTTATTTTTTCTTTTTTTGATATTTTTCTCACAATCACGAACACCAAAAGAGGAGCCACACAAATTTTCAGCCCAAACAGATATGTAATGTGGCCTAGGGAAATTCAGAAAGCTTTGCTGAAAACCTGAAAAAACTTTACCAAAAGTTTTTAATTATGTTCTCAATTTTTTTTGAATTTTTTGACGAGGACAAACAGACCGAAACGGAGCACCGAGCGAAAAGTTATGCCTATTTTATGATAGGTACCTCAAGTTATGTTTTTCAGATGGCACAACTCGGTAGAAACACGACGGCTCTAGGGAAAAGCTTCCCTATCCAATCACGGCTGAGCAAAGCCTCTCAGGAACGAAAATGCATGGCACAAATCATCCCTGTTATGCAACCTAGCTAGGGCTAGTGCGGCGAGAGGTCACACAAGGTGGCTAGCGGGGCAAGACACAAATTGTTATATGCTCCAATGTATTTATATTGGATATAAAACAAGTGGAAAAAAATTCATAGGCAGCCAAATTTTGCCGAATGAGACCACAGGCACGCGCGGCCAGGACACAGCCAGAGCCAGGCGCGGCCAGGCCACACAGGCACGCGTGGCCAGGCCCCAGCCGGCCATGGTTAGGACACAGCCAGCCGCGGCCGGCCACAGCCAGGTGCGGCCAGGCCACAGGCACGCGCGTTCAGGCCCCAGCCGGCCGCGGCCAGGACACAGCCAGCCGCGGCCAGGCCATGCCAGAGCCAGGCGCGGCCAGGCCCAGCCGGCCGCGGCCCGGCCAACAACAGCCACGGCAGGCCAGGCCAAGCTATTGAAAAGCTGGGTCAAGGTTTTACATCAGCCAACCCTTCAGTAAATGTAGATATTGGTGATGGTACTATTCCTAGACCAACTTTTGTAAGCAAAAATTTATCAGATGGGTATAAAGCTGAATTAATTAATTTGTTGAAGGAGTATGTCGATTGCTTTGCTTGGGAATATCGTGAGATGCCTGGTTTGAGTCGTGATTAAGTTGAGCATCAGTTACCAATTAAATCCGGTTTTAGACCTTTTAAGCAATCGGCTAGACGTTTCAATCCTGCTATTTTTGACCGAATAAAAGAGGAAGTCAATCGTTTATTAGATGCTGGTTTTATTCAGACTTGTCGTTATGCGTCGTGGATTTCTAATATTGTTCCCGTTGAAAAGAAAGATTTGGGAAAATCTAGAATTTGCATCGATTTTAGAGATCTTAACAAAGCCACTCCAAAAGACTCATATCCTATGCCTATAGCCGATGTTTTAATTAATGAAGCTTCTGGACATCGTGTTGTTATTTTTCTTGATGGTAATGCTAGATATAATCAAATATTCATGGCCGAAGAGGATATGCACAAAATGGCCTTTCAGTGTCCAGGTTTTAATAGTTTGTTTGAATGAGTGGTTATGACTTTTGGATTAAAGAATGCCGGCGCAACTTATCAAAGAGTTATGAATTTAATCTTTTGTGATTTGCTTGGTGTTATCATGGAAGTATATATTGATGATATTGTAGTTAAATCGGATGGTTTGGATCATCATTTAGCTGATTTAAGACTTGCTCTTGAGAGAATGCGATGGTATGGTTTAAAGATGAATCCACTCAAATATGCTTTTGGTATTTTGGCTAGGAAGTTCCTTGGGTTTATTATTCATGAGAATGGCATGAAGCTATAAAATGCTCTGCTGATCATATTGAAGCTATGAAGAAAGTCGAAGCTCCTACTTGCAAAAAGGATTTGCAAAAGTTTCTAGGCAAGGTAAATTTCCTAAGAAGATTCATAATTAACTTGTCTGGAAAGGTTGATGCTTTTACTCCTATACTTCGGTTAAAAGATGAAGCCGATTTTACTTGGGGGGCAAACCAGCAAGAAGCTTTTGAGAAGATCAAAGAATATTTGTTGTCACCGTTGATGCTTAGATAAAGTTATTGGAGCTGTTTTGACTCAAGAAATCAGCGAGGAGTATGTAATTGCCTATATAAGCCGATGGCTTATTGATGCAGAAACAAGCCTATTTTAAGTGGGAGGATCGGTAAATGGGCTTATGCTTTAGTTGAGTATGATTTGGTTTGTGAACCTCTGAAATCTATGAAAGGCCAAAGTGTAGCTGATTTTATTGTTGAAAATCGAATTGATGACACTTGCAATTTCGAGGTCGGCTATGTTGCTTGTACACCATGGAAATTATACTTTGATGGAACAGTTTGTGATGATGGACAAAGGATTGGTGTTGTTCTTGTTTCTTTGAATGGTGCCATTTTTGAGTTTTCAAACCGATTGGAGGAGAAACGTAACAATAACCCTAATCTGTTCAGATGTATGATTACAAGAGTAGTCCTCCTCTAATCTATCTGGGTTGAGTTGTTTCGATTAGCTCAGGCCTTCCGAGGGGGGTGTCTCTGCCCAGCCTTATATAGTCTGGAGGGCAGAGTTACAAATCGGTATTGCTATCCTAGTCGTATACATCTTGGAATACTACAACAGAGTACTTTGGGGAGTCTCCGATTAGTACACGACTAGTCTACTCCTAGTCGACTACGCCGTCTTGCACCATAACCGACTAGTTTAGGGTAGCCGGACAGAAACCTTCCCTGTCGGGCAGCTTCAACCCGTTGTTTGAGTGGTCCTGGGGATCCTGGTCCCACAAGCCCCCGAGCATCTTGCGTCTTTACTCAGTACTCGAATCATGTCATCGAGTAGTCGGAGGCAAAGCACAAGACGCTCAAGATCTTCTCTGACGAGTAGTATTTTCATTGGTGTGCATCTGTTGATGCACCCAATGGGTGTAGCCCCCGAGCCTCCGAGTAGTTGAAGAACCAGTCGGTGGTTCAAAGTAGCCTTCTTGTCTTCATCTTCGAGTAGTTCAATGGTGTGCACCGAATAGGTGCACCCATTGGGTGTAGCCCCCGAGCTTCGAGTAGTTGTCTTGAAAACTAGTCGAAGGTCTTGAATTGATCAACAATAGGCACAAAAAATATGCACCCCTTGAGTGTAGCCCCCGAGCCTCGAAGCGAATGGTTTACATTCGGTCCGAGGGTCAAGAACATAATCTTCAAAGTAGCTTTGAAGTACTCGGCTGGCACTGTTGCGCCTCGCCATTTGAGTACCAACTGGTGTCAGTACTTGTCTCCATGTCTTAGCTTGCGGTGTGTAGCCCCCGAGCTTCAAGCGACTAGTTGAAGTACTCAATATGTGAGCACCAACTAGTATAAGTACTCGATCGGCTCCGCAGCATCATGAAGAGGTGAAGTGGTGCTGAGTCTCACTGATGTGAGACCCAGCTGCGAATCCTGCAATTCACATATAAAGGATCAGTAGTATCTGATCAAGAAAAAATCCATGAAGGATAAATAATAGCATTTGTAATGCATGTTTTAAACTTATTGCATCTGATGATGCATGTTTAAGCTTGTCGCATCTTGTGATGCATGTTTAAGCTGGTCGCATCTGATGATGCATGTTTAAGCTGTTTAAGCTTATAAAAAGCATATGATAATGCATATAAAAAAAATTCGCTCGTGCTCTTGTTAGACTCTTAACCCTCGAGTAGTTGCCCTGTTACGTTTGAATGCTTGGTCCCTCTTAACCACAGCCCTCAAACGCGAGACTGATGTCTTCATACGTGTAGGCGTGTAGGTTGTATGGGTGACCAACGTTTCACGAATTAAGGTGCATGCTACTGAGTGGTTGTTTGGTCATTAAGAGATGACAAAAAGCGAATAGTAGTCGACTTGCGACAAAAGTATGCGCAGTGCGCAAAAAAGTAGTCGGTGAAGACTCTTCTCCTGTTGGAGGGATAGCGCGAGGGACTTAAGACCCAGCGGCGAAAATTATTATTGTCGAGGGAATCGTGTAGATATAGCCCCCGAGGATCCCTACGTAATTCGATGCACCAAGTCCGCGGACTGATGCCCAGCGTATCTCAGATTACCAAACACGTGGGTTAATCATGGCATGCTCCACAGTCATCGGCTCATGGCCAAATTATTTGTGAAACAAGCTGAAAAAATAAATATAAAGGAAATAAGTATAAAATAATACTTAGCTTTGTTCACGGACGATTGCCAACGAAGCCGTAGAAGATTGGCGATGAAGCCGACTAGTCGGAGTTGATTCCGACTAGTTGTTTGATGAAGCCGCGGTGGTCGGCAATGAAGCCGACTAGTCAGAGTCGATTCCGACTAGTTGTTGATGAAGCCATGGCGGTTCTCGACTAGTTTTAACTAGTCGAGACAAGTAGTCGATGTAGTCGAACGCCAAGTCGATGAAGCCGATCCCGACTAGTTTTAACTAGTCGAGTAGTCGAACACCGAGTCGAGGCAGCCGAACATCGATGTAGTCGCACTCGCGTGCATCTTCTCGTGTGCGGTAAGCGAAGATCTTGAAACCTCGCGTATCGACGAAGAACCACACGGAGTCGCCGAATCGGTTGATATTGTTGATGATTGATGTTGAAGTTGATCCCATCACCGCTTTACGTGAACTTGAACGAGTAGTCCCCACGGACGGCGCCAAAGTGTCGACGAATTATATCGAGCACACTTTGGTGCCGGGTGCTTCGTCTGGAACTGTGATCGAAGTCGAATCCGACATGGTGATTGAAGACGTGCCTGCTTGGATCGCGTAACCTCAAGCTGATGGCATCCGAGTAGTTATCTCCCGACTGTTCGTCAGGGGATGTGATTGAGGCGGTCCCGCCGTCTTGATACGGCAATTCCGCCAGGATGGCGGCGCTCAACCTCGACTCATGGTCCCGCTCAGAATCTGGGTGAATTGTGCCAGGCCAGTGAACGAAGAGTCCTCCTGGTGCGTTGGACACAACTAGTCCCGATGGAAGCCGCACGAGTGGTTGTTCCAGAAGAACATCCGACTTGTGGTAAGTGCTGCAGTTGAGCTGCGCCGTGTTGTTTGACGAGTTGCCTATCGGGAGTTCGGAATCATTGTCGTCGTGGTCCTCTGATGGCCCAGGGGCGCTCTCAGGGTCCTTGCAACGTCCCGAGAACCGTGTAGGCTGAAGTGGACTTGAGCTTGTCTTCTCCTGAGCCGCGGTATACGCCTGTTGATATAGGGCCGCGGTGTTTGTGAACCCGAACGGGAGTCGGTCTGGGGGGTTGTCCGATGGCGTAGCCGACTCGGAGTTCCCGGCTCCTTCCGTAATTGGAAGAGAGTTGTACCCGGACGCGACTTGTTGTGCCCCGATCGGAATTCGAGTCGGAATCGAGATCGGGTTGGACTCGGCTACGAGTGCTTCGTCCGGAACCGTGATCGAAGTCGAATCCGACCAGGTGACTGTGATCGTAGTCGAATCCTCTGCTGATGACGATGTCGCCGAGATCGGGTTGGTTCGATCCTCCAGGAACGAACCAAAGCCTCCTTTGCCATCAGGGGTGAAGACCCATGATCCGATGACGAAAGTGACTCCCTTCTCGACGCGCTGAGCTTTGATCGTTGATCCCATCATCGCCATTGGTGAACTTGGACGAGTGGGCCCCACGGTGGGCGCCAAAGTGTCGACGAATTATGTCGAGCACGTCTAGTAGGGGATACCCCAGCTAGTAGAATTGTATGGTGGTCTCGCCGGATCTAGCGATGATAGTGCACGGACAGAGACAATTAGACAGGTTCGGGCCGCAATTAGCGTAATACCCTACGTCCTGTGGCTGACTGTATTGCCGCGCCTCTGTTCAGATGTATGATTACAAGAGTAGTCCTCCTCTAATCTATCTGGGTTGAGTTGTTTCGATTAGCTCAGGCCTTCCAAGGGGGGTGTCTCTGCCCAGCCTTATATAGTCTGGAGGGCAGAGTTACAAATCGGTATTGCTATCCTAGTCGTATACATCTTGGAATACTACAACAGAGTACTTTGGGGAGTCTCCGATTAGTACACGACTAGTCTACTCCTAGTCGACTACACCGTCTTCCACCGTAACCGACTAGTTTAGGGTAGCCAGACAGAAACCTTCCCTGTCAGGCAGCTTTAATCCGTTGTTTGAGTGGTCCTGGGGATCCTGGTCCCACACCGGTCCAACCGGTTTCACAAACTGGTCAACCGCCAGAACCGGTTCTGAAACCGGTCTGACCGCTTCGTCTGCTGACAGCAGTAAAAATATTTTGGATAATATTAGTGACTCCAAGGATAAGGATCAGGACTGGAGAGCACCTATTATTTCATACTTAAAAGATCCTGGCCATGGTGCAGAAAGGAATATCCGGCGAATATCTTTTAAATATGTTTTGATTGATGATGAACTTTATTGTTGTACCACCGAAGATTTGTTGTTGAAATGTCTAAATTTAGATCAGGCTAAAGTTGCTATGGGAGAATTTCATGAAGGTATATATGGTACGCATCAATCGGCTCCCAAGATGAAATGGTTGCTTAGAAGGGCTGGTTTTTATTGACCTACTATGATGGCGGATTGTTTCAAATATTATAAAGGATGTGAAGAGTGTCAGTGATTTGGAGATTTACAATTGGTTCCTGCTGCGTTGATGCATCATATTATCAAGCCATGGCCATTTCGAGGTTGGGGGTTGGATTTTGTTGGATAGATCAATCCTCCATCATCCAAAGGACATCATTTTGTGTTGGTTGCTACAGATTATTTTACTAAGTGGACCGAAGCGATTCTCTTAAAGAATATGACACATAAAGAGGTGATTGAGTTTGTCACCTAGCATTTTATTCATAGATTCGGCATTCCTCAGACTTTAACAAGGTTCTTCATTTATGTCTAAGGAGGTACACGAATTTGCCGAATCATACAAGATTAAATTGCTCAATTCATCTCCATATTATGCTCAGGCTAATGGACAAGCCGAGTCAAGTAATAAAATTTTGATCAAGTTGATCAAGAAAAAGATAGAAGAAAATCCTAAAAGATGGCATGAAGTATTGTCCAAAGCATTATGGGCTTATCGTATATCTAGACATGGTGCTACTAGGTTACTCCTTTTGAGCTTATGTATGGTCAAGAGGTCGTTTTGCCTGTTGAGGTAAATCTGGACGCTTATAGATTGGCTAAACATAATGATCTTGACGCTGATAATTACTATGACTTAATGATGGATAATATTGATGAGGTGACTGATAAGCGATTGAAGGCTTTGGAGGAGATTGAGAAAGATAAGCTTCGGGTTGCCAAAGGTTATAACAAGAAGGTGCGAGGAAAATATTTTCAAATTAGAGGGATTGTTTGGAAGACGATCTTGCCTGTTGGAATGAAAAGCAACAAGTTTGGTAAATGGTCGCCAAGTTGGGAAGAGCCATATCGAGTTGTCAAGGTTATCTTTGGGAATTCTTATATGATGGAGACATTACAAGGAGATCGTTTACCTAGAGCTATCAATGGAAGATGTTTGGAGAAATATTATCCAAGTGTATGGCAAGATGCATGAAGACCAATGGCCGATAGATTTCGATATCGTCCTTAGTATAAAATTTTGGCTACTGAGTTGTAATTATCTATATCATGCTCTTTAGTTTGCAAGCTTACTAAAAAGACAGGGGGCATATGTTGATAGCCAAAATTGGCACCAGACGAGGGAAACCGGTCTGACCAGTTTGCTTGACCGGTCAAACCAATTTTGATTTGTAATTTGAGTAGGTTTAGTATTCCGGGTTTTTTCCTATATTGTAACCAACTTGAACAAGGGTACGACATCCCCAGCCTATATATATGAAGGCTAAGGCCGATTGAGAGGTATTTTAATCGAATCAACCATTATTTGTCCTTTACTTTTATCTCTCAAACCCTACACTTTTCCAAACTCTATTTGCTATTCTTTGCTCGTCTCGACGACGTTCAAGGATGTTCTAGGTGGACTGCTGACCCTAGAGCAACCCTAGCTTCCTCAAGCTCCGACGGGGTCCCTCCCGAGCTCGAGGTTCTAGGTCTTCATGTCTCTCTGCCAGAAAGTGGTCTGACCGGTTCTGGAAACCGGTCTCACCGATTTTCCCAAAGGTTCATGGGTGTTGGTCGTTCTGACGATCGTGCTGCGCGTTCTAGCATTCTCAAGTGTGTTGATACATATTTGTGTCAACACTGTGCTTGTTGCGCTGCAGTCCTAGCGCCTCCTACGCTCGCGCACATTGTCGGATCCGGCGTCCACAGTTCTGAATCTGCACTTCCCATCTCTATATTTGTCCGTGCTTGAGCTAGACATCCTCGTGTTCGAGGCCGCCACTGTACCAAGCACCTCGGGCTCGAGGTCACCGCACACCAGCTCTCTACGCCTGCTCTGGCCATGCGTGAGCTCCTGCGGAGAGGTCTAGCTCTCCTCGTGTGTTGTGTTGCTGGTGTGTGTCGGGGGGGGGGGGGGGCTTGGATTTGAGAGCAGAGGAGAAAGGAGAGTCCACCAGTGGTGAATGGAGCGGCACTGTTGCTCTGTTTTTGCTTGTTTGGTGTAGCGGGGAGCAGAGATTTCGTGATTGGAGAGATGGAAATGCAGCTCGATGGTGGAGAGAGATTGAAGGGACTAATTGCTAGTGCCTAGTTCTTGAATTTGGAGGTCTCGTTTATTTGCCTTGCTGCATGTTGGTGCAAGATATATACTTGGTGATTGGTCCTTAAGCTAGGTTGATCTGTGGACTATTGACGGAGACACACTAATAAGCCTGGTTTTTATTGACCTACTATGATGGCGGATTGTTTCAAATATTATAAAGGATGTGAAGAGTGTCAGTGATTTGGAGATTTACAATTGGTTCCTGCTGCGTTGATGCATCATATTATCAAGCCATGGCCGTTCCGAGGTTGGGGATTGGATTTTATTGGACAAATTAATCCTCCATCATCAAAAGGACATCGCTTCGTGTTGGTTGCTACG
>OAMR01000441.1:547360-576428 GCA_900205405.1 Echinochloa crus-galli | reverse complement strand
TTGGATTTGAGAGGCAGAGGAGAAAGGAGAGTCCACCAGTGGTGAATGGAGCGGCACTGTTGCTCTGTTTTTGCTTGTTTGGTGTAGCGGGGAGCAGAGATTTCGTGATTGGAGAGATGGAAATGCAGCTCGATGGTGGAGAGAGATTGAAGGGACTAATTGCTAGTGCCTAGTTCTTGAATTTGGAGGTCTCGTTTATTTGCCTTGCTGCATGTTGGTGCAAGATATATACTTGGTGATTGGTCCTTAAGCTAGGTTGATCTGTGGACTATTGACGGAGACACACTAATAAAAATATAAAGGAAAAACATGACACTGACGGGTGGGTTTCATCTGTCATAATCAGAATAGGGGCTAATAAGTTGGGGCTATCACTGGAGTTGAAGTTGAAAAACAAAATTACACAAAGTAGGTACAACCCCTACTAAAAATGTAGGGACCTTAAAGTAGGGGGCCATTGCTAGAGTTGCTCTTAGTATATACCCTTGTGATATAACCGTTCTACTGGTTGGATTATATACCGATTTGCATGCAAATCTAGAGTCATTATTATTACCTTGTTTAAACTTCATTCTTGTGTGGTAGGGTGGTCTTGGTGCAACATGTACTAATATCAATGATAGTCTACATGGTTATGGCAATTGATCTACCTCCCTGGGCAATCAAAGCAGTTGATAAAATCCGAAGAGGTTTTGTGTGGCGAAGTCGTAAAGATGCAAAAGGGGGCCATTGTCTCATTGCTTGGCCAAAGGTGTGCTATGACCATGAACTAGGGGGACTTGGAATCTTTGATCTCAAGGCCCTTAGAATTTCCCTACGGGTGAGATGGCCCTAGTTGAGAAAATCAGAGCTAGAAAAACCATGGGCTAGCTTACCTCTCCAAGTCGGGACGGAAGTCCAGGCAATTATGTCGCTGGAAGTTTATGCAGAGATAGGCGATGAGGCTACTACATTGTTTTGGAAGTACAGATGGCTGCAGGGGAAATGCATATCATAGTTGGCCCCATGTCCTGTAATGTCAGTATCTAGAAGAAGAGCTAACAAGTTGTTGACGACCAAAATTGGCACGGCTGTGCAAACCGGTCTGACCGGTATGCACAAACCGGTCAGACAAGTTTAGTAAACATTGTCTAAATATAAATTGGACTTCACCATTGCATAGCTCTCGTCGAGACGATCAAGATGCATATGTGGAACACCTATTTTGGACTCCGTATGAGAGAGTTATGGCTTAGGGAAGACTTTGCACCTGGGAAAACCGGTCTGACCGGTTTGGATCTGAATTTGAGTATGTTTAGGACTCTGAGTTTTATACCATATTGTAATCGATTCAAACGGGGTAATACCATCCCACCCTATAAATATAAAGGGCCAAGGCCGATTGAGTATCCTCTAATCGATCAAATACAATTATCTTTTTATGTTTCGCATTACTTTTATCTCCAAACCCTAGCTCTTCCAACTCTCATATCTGCTGTTCTTCTCTCGTCTCGATGACGTTTGAGGAAGTTCTAGGTAGCCTTCCAACCCTAGAACAACCCTAGACTTTCAAGCTCCGATAGGGTCCCTCCCGAGCTCGAGATTTTAGGTTTTCGCCGTCACCCTGCCAAAAGAGGTCTAACCGGTTTGAAACCGGTCTGACCGGTTTTGCTTGGGGCAGCGGCAAGTTGTTGGCGCGATTCCGTGTCAACACAAGTGAATTATCCAGGAAGCCTTGACAAATGAACGATGGGTAGAGGATATTTTGGGAAACATCTTTGTTGATGCCTTGATGGTATATCTAGTTCTATGGGACAATATACGCAATGTGGTGCTGCATCAAGGGATTCCTGATATTCTTCTTCAGGATCATACACCCACTAAAATCGGCATACAAGACTCTTTTCTGTGGGTCAATTTCGTTTGAGCTGTACCAGCAAATTTGGAAGACCTTGGCTCCTCCTAAATGCTGTATCTTATGTGGCTGGTCACCCACAACAGATGCTGGACCTCAGATCGTCTAGCCCGGCGAGGCCTTCCCTGCCTTGCACAAAGCCCACTATGTGAACAGGAAGATTAAAGCATCCAACATCTATTGGGGCCATGTGTGTTCACAAGAAAATTCTAGTTTGGACTGCTTCAATCTGTTGGCCTGTCTGTCCTTGCCCCACAGCCACATGAACCCTCCTTTGATGATTGGTGGAAAAGGGTGGAAGAAAGGGGAAGCAGTGTTGCCCTACGACAAGGATTGAACTCCTTAATTATCCTTGGAGCATGGACTTATTGTCGGCATTGCAATGACTATGTTTTCAATGGAGCTAGTTCAAATGTGGTGGTTGCCTTGTCTATTGCTAGAGAGGAGGCTGGGCTTTGGTCTTTGTCAGGGGCTAAAAGACTAGCAGGACTAGCTTCACACCCGGTTTTAGAAAACAAACCAATTGTACCATGTATGTGTGCCAGGATCAAGTTTCACACATACAATAAGCCAATTGTGAATAACAGATACAATATCACGTAGAATTAAATATAAATGACTTACAAGTCTATCAGAATTATACAGCATATCCTGAAAACGAAGGCTCCAAACTTTACAGGTAGTCGACTGGGGGTTGCGTACGCCTAGAATTCTGCACTATCTTCATCAGCTCTATACACCTTCTTCTGAGCAACAGTTAGCAAGGGTGAGTATACTTATGGTTGGTACTCAGCAAGGCCACAAGAAATAACCAGAGATTAAATAAATATCAACTTTAAGTCAATTAATCATGTGAGGGTCCAGGCCGCTCTTGACCGTGAGCACGGCTGATATATCAGTTTTACACACTCTATAGAGGTAGTACCAGAAGTCATGTAAAAGTTTAAAAAATACTTTAAACCCAACCATACCGAGGTGGCTAAACCTCTTAAATCACACTACCGAGGTTTGACCGCATAGGACGTTATGAGGCCTTTACAATGATTCCTTAGTAAATAGTAACCCGCTAAGGTTTCCTGTCCAAGCAGACCATAACCCTCCCTAATGAGCACAACATCTTAACAAAGCATACTGCTCAACAGGACCGGGCTATACCACACCATGGATAGTGAAATAAATTAATGGTTATTGTGATATATTAATGCCTGTGATGATTTATTTCACTATCCATGCTTTACCACAATAACCATCATAGGCATACATAATATCATCTGTAACCATCACCATACACATCGCAGGCAGTTATAATCTGCAAATGCATAAAAAGTCCATAAACAACGTCGTACAAGTCCATACAGGTCCACAAACAAGTCCAAATAACGTCCTACAAGTCGAGCTGATACATCCAAGTCCACAAACAACTCACTCGGCCGGCGGTGGCGGTGGCGGCTACGACGACTCTCCCAGGGCCCCAGGCACCCATAGCCATCCACGGAGGCTGCGACCACGGCCCCGGCACACTAGGCACCCACCCAGGCAGCGGAGGCCACGTACAAGTCTGGACCGGAGGCTACTGAAGCGACGCTTCTCCCACTCCTGCAACTGGCCCCTCACACGATGCCGCCGATTGATTCTGCATATAGTTCGAAATTATTTCATGTGTTAAGCTAACACCTAAGTTCATAGTCATTGTACTACCCTAGGTCACTACTACACTCTATGTTGTCATTCTAATTGCAAAGTAAAATGAAAGTAGAGGCTCAAGTGACTCACAGGAGTATGTGAAGCACCCCATGGAGGTAGAGCTGGTGGGCTGTAAGCTGGCGGCGGTTGACCCATCTGCCGTCCCAGACTAGTGATGTACGCCCAGGCATCATCTAGTCTCTTGCGCTTGGCCTCCTGCTGGCGCTGAACCTCCTCCAACAAGCTCGCCTTCTCTACATCCCACTTCCTCTGCTGCTCCTCCTCCCGATCTTTGAATCTTGCCTCCATTTGCGCCTGTAATATTTGATCAAATCTTAGAATACAAAACAAACATATGAAAAGATCAATGACGGTTGAAACAAAAATAACCTAGAGTGCCTCCATTTGGGTCGTGACGACGTCTGGCCATGTGCGTATGGCCGGGCTTGAGCTGGTGCTCTGAGCTCGAATCTCAGAGAGACTAGGAGTGCTGCTCCTGTCAACAAGGGGGTCGGCAACCCAGTAGCGTCCATGCTTCTTGCCTCCTCCCACCCTCATGACGGCTTCTCCATCAATGGGCTGGGTGACCAGATCGAAATCTGGCCCATGGACCTCCCTCGCCATCGCGCTGTAGTCACTAAGGCGGCTGTGGACGGTAGGGTTGCTGTAGGCCTCGGGCGGATCTTCCAAGTTGAAGGTGACGTCGGACGTCGCCTTGCCCTTATGGGCCAAAGCCCAAGCCTGGAGCTGGGAGCAAGGCTGGTCACCATGTGATCGCGACTGCGAAAAAAAAAGGCACGGTGATCAGAGATTATATAAAATTGTATGTTAGAATAAAGAATGGACACATTTACATACCCATTTCTTCGCGTACGCGCCGAGGTGACGGTTGCCTTGATGATGTGCTGCACCTGGCATCAACAACCGACGCGCACGACAAGAGTTGTGGATCTCCACCCAACCCTCCACGCTCCACTTATCAACGATCAATCCCCAGCACTGCATATCCGCCGTGCACCACCATGGAGGTACCTGCACGTAATAAAAAACATGACATATAAGTATCACATGGAGCATGCTTCATATCAGAAAAAGATAGTATTACTATTTACCCTCATGAATTGCTCCCGGGCCAGCCTCATGTTTCTTGCCTGCGGTTTCTTCACCACCACTCCTTCGTGTCAGCCCATATATGTCACGATGGCCTGGACGCGGGCCTCGTACATCATATCCGCCACCAGTTTGGTGCACGCTGTGTCAGCCGTCCGCATCGCGAGCGCCAAATCTCCCGGCTCGCATCAGTAGAAATCCTGCACATAAACATTTTGTTATTATTTGAAGAATGTCCAATGAATGTACTGTATTTAGAAAAGCAGTTCAGGACTTACCCAAAATTCGTTCAGGACCCGCTCCGCCTTGTTTCCCCAGACCCTATCATCCTGATCTGGTACATCAAGACAGTCGCGGTACTGGGCCCACGTCATCACCGGCTGAAGGCTCCCGGCAATCACCCGCTGTCGACGAATTATATCGAGCACGTCTGCCTGGGGGTACCCCAGAGAGTAGAATTGTGGGCCTCGCCTAGTCCCAAGAACGATGGTGTACGAAGGACACAAGGAATTAGACAGGTTCGGGCCGCAAATAGCGTAATACCCTACGTCCTGTATGGTTGATTGTATTCCGTGTCTCTTTTGGAGGGGTCCCTGCTCCGCCTTATATAGTCTGGGGAGCAGAGTTACAAGTCGGTTACAACATCCTAGTCGTATACAACCTGGAGTACTACAACAGAATACTTTGGGGAGTCTCCTACCAGCATACGACTAGACCCGGGGATGTATATCCCACAAGCCCCCGAGCATCTTGCGCCTTTGCTTCAAGTCTTGAATGCTTTAACATCTTTGAATAGCTGGAGCTAAGCACAAGACGCTCAAAAATCCTCTGACAAAGTCTTTAATGAATATGCTCACCAAAGTGAAGCATATATGCTTAGCCCCCGAGCTTCGAGTTGATTAGAATAATCAAGTCGAGGGTCTTGAAAAAATCTCCAAGTCTATATCTTGAATTGATCAACAGTAGGCACAAAAAATGTGTACCCCTTGAGTATAGCCCCCGAGCCTCGAAGCGAATAATTCGGTCCGAGGATCAAGAACAAAATCTTCAAAGTAGCGACTAGTATAAAGTACTCGGCTGGCATTGTAAGGCCGCGCCGTTGAGTACCGACTAGTTTTAGTGATTGTCTCCATGTAATAGCTTGCGATAAGTAGCCCCCGAGCTTCAAGCGACTAGTTGAAATACTCAATATGTGAGCACCGACTAGTATAAGTACTCGATCGGCTCCGCAGCATCATGAAGAGATAAAATAATGCCGAGTCTCACTGATGTGAGACTCAGCAGTGAACCCTGCAATTTAAATACAAAGGATTAGTAGTATCCGATCAAGGAAAAAGAAATAACAGCATTTATAATGCATGTTAAAATTGTTGAGCTCATAAAGGATGAGACATAGTAATAGCACATGACAATGCATGTAAAAGGTTTTCGCTTGTGCTCTTTTAGACATTTGACCACTCGAATAGATAGTAGCCCTGTTACGTCTAGACGCTTGGTCTCGCTTAACCCGTCCTTTAACGTGAGACTGGTGTCTACTTTGACGTGTAGGTGCATAGGTGTCGCAAAAGAACCGAAGCTTTACGAATTAAGGTGCATGCTACCGAGTGGTGTTGGTCATTAAGAGAAACAACGAGCATAAAGTAGTCGATATGCGACCAAAGTATGCGCAATGCGCAAAAAGGTAGTCGGTTAGGACTTGCTCCTATAGGAGGAGAGGTCGCGCGAGAGTTTATGACTCGTCGGCGAGAGGTCGCGCGCGGGACTGTAACCCGTCGGCGAAGAATTTTTGAATATGCAGACATAGCCTCCGAGAGCCCTACGTAGTTCGACGCACCAAGTCCGCGGATTAGAGCCCTGCGTAACTTGATCACCAAGTCCGCGGGCTAGCGCCCTGCGTAACTCGATTACCAAGTCCGCGGGCTAGCGCCCCGCGTAACCCGATCACCAAGTCCGCGGGCTAACGCCCTGCGAAACTCGATCACCAAGTCCACGGGCTAACACCCTGCGTAACTCGATTTGCCAAATACGTGGGCGAATGTGGCAAGCTGCAGTGTCGTCGGCTCATGGCCAAGCATGTATAGAACAAGCTGAAAAAATTATTATAAAGAAAATAATTATTAAATAAGACTTAGCTTTGTTCACGGACGACGAAGCAGTGGCGGCTAGCAATGAAGCCGACTAGTCGGAGTCGATTCCGACTAGTTGTTTGTTGAAGCCGTAGACATTCTCGACTAGTCGAGAGTAGTCGAAGTAGTCGTACGCCGAGTTGATGCAGCTGAACCCGACTAGTTTCAACTAGTCGAAGTAGTCGAAGTAGTCGTACGCCGAGTCGATGCAACAGATCTCGACTAGTTTTAACTAGTCGAGTAGTCGAAGTAGTCGTGCTCGCGTACGTCCTCGGTGTGCAGTAGCGAAGATCTTGAAACGACAACCCTTGGTGTACTTGTAGCAGAAACCATGCCAAGTGTCGAAGAATTCAAGTAGGCCGCAGTGTTTGAAAGTCCGAACGGGAATCGTGCTGGGGGGTAGTCCGATGGCGAAGCCGACTCGGAGTCCCCGACTCCTTCCATAGCGGGAAAGGAGTTGTACCCGGACACGACTTGTTGGTTCCCGATTAGAGTCCGAGATGGAGTCGAACTCGAAGTCGATATCGAATCGGCAGTTGATGCTTCATCCAAAAGTGAAATCGAAATCGAATCCGAAACCGAAATTGAACTCGAGACTGAACCTGAGAACGAAGTTGATGAAGAAGTCGCCGGGTAAGGGCCTGGACGATCCGCCAAGAACGAATCGAAGCCACCTTCATCATCAGAGATGAAAGTCCATGTTCCGATGACGAAGGTCGCGCCCTTCTCGACGCCTTGAGCTTTGAAAGTTGATCCCATCGCCCTTAATCGTGAACTTGAGCGAGCGAGCCCCACGGTGGGCGCCATTAAGATCCGGCCTAGACTAGATATACGATCTAGTCTAGTCTAACTTAGCCTCTGAACTCTATGGAGTAATCCACATAATCTACCGAACTAGGACCCCTGCCCTCCTTTATATATCCAGGGGGCAAGACAAGTCTCCTAGTCGGTTTACAATTGGGAGTCCTAGTCCTAGTAGGAGTACACGAGTTATCCGAGTAGTTCTGCTAGGACTAGTCTTCTGTCATGAGGGTACCCGGGGATGTATATCCCACACCCGCGTGCCAGGCTAGTGAAGCCTGACGAGGAGCCCCAGGATACCATTGGGCATGCGGTCGTGAACACCTGGGGTGATGACCTCAAAGTTCCTGAAAAAACGATTAAGACGAATGATTACATTCAATTATGATTTTCAAAAGAAAACGTGATCATAACTGCAAAAGTTACTTACCTGGGAGGGTCTGGTACAAGCATCGGCCGTCCCTCTAAAGGTATCGGCCGGTCCGGGAGCTTCGATGGTCCTCGCAGCCAAACAGTAGAGACTTGCACCTGCTCCACCTCCTCCTCCACCTCCTCCTCGTCACCCGAGGCATTCACCTCAGGTACATCGTCCTCCTCCCCTGCCTCCTCGTGCTACTCCTCCTCCTCCCCCGCCTCCTCCTCCTCAGGAGGGGGTGACCTCCTACGAGGCACCCTCTTCCTGTTGACGTAAAACCCGCGCCTCACGCCAAGCACACAGCAAGCCGAATTAGCTAGCTTCACCCTTGGCCGGAGCGTTCGAATCCGAGAGCGTGCCAGTCAGTTTGCCTGAAAACTGACAAAGAGAAATAAAACGATTAAATAACACCTGGAACGTGCTGGGCAATACCAGACAGTTCCATATGTACGACTATAGAGCCGATCTCGAACGACATATAGCTATAGAAGAGCTATCTGTCGGCAATTAAGGCACCGTTCGGCTATCTACAAAGCATGCAGGAAGCGTACAGCCGAATACATGACGTAAGCATGATAAAAGATCGGTTTTCGAGTAAACGAGCATCGCAGAGCATAGCCATAACTGATTCATGAGAAGCAGAGTGTAAAAAGCAAAATAGAGGGGTGAAAGCATGACCATAATTCCATAATGAACAAGAATGCATAGGCCAAAAGCACTAGTCTACCACATGTCTAGGTACTTTACGACCCGTCAAGCATGAAAACAAATAAGTTAATCCACCGCATGATACAACCTGTTTGAAACCACGCCACCAACCACGATTAGATCAATCCACCCCATGATACGACACTAAACATGGAAGGCTAAAAGCATCCTTTATTTAAAACAAAACCATGAGCACGTTTCACTCGTGATGGCATTGCCGAATTCGGCTAGACAGCCGATTCGGGTTCCGTGGAGAAGGAACAGGCTATGTCAATTATGTTAGATCTATCAGATCGAGTCGAACTCTAATCCAACGGATGATTAGCACCAAAATGACCTAAAAACCTGCATCTACCGCATGATACCCGGTTCTGTCAAGATCTACGCAAAATCAACAAGCTTGAACCCGCAACACGTGGCAATCTAGATCGGCTACGAATTCGGCTATGGAAACACAGTGACTTATCCATCGCATTACGAGCTAGAGCCGAACCTAACCGATCTAGACTAGTCAAGGGAGTGTTGTAATGAATTAAATATAAAAGTAAAAACCCAAAGCAACACATGGTAACTTAATGAATCTATTAGATCTTGCCAAAATCTAATAGAGCCGATAACTTGTTCCAAGCTAAACCTTAGCCCACCGCATGGCTCATGATCTAACAATGGAACCTTCCTGAACCAAGGCTTAAATCCACCGCATGATACTAAGCATGGTACAGGGTTGCCGGTACTTACGGAGGTCGACGGATCGATGACTCCTCTCGAAGAACTCGATGACTCGACTAAAGGACTCGATATTGGCACGGGGCCGGTTTGTTGGTTGATTGGTTGTTCGATCCTTTTTTACAATGACCATGGGTTTATATTTATACCTAGGTTTTGACACGACTCCTAATCGGTTACGATTACATTATTTATTTCCTAAGAAAGATACACGCCGGGACACGTATCCGTCTTGCATTCGAAGTCAAACTAGTCTTTTCCTTATACTTGGCCCACGTCATCACGCGCTCCCGAATGCCTTCTATAGAATAGTTTCCTTGCCGAATGACGGTGCGTTCCCGACCGCAAAACATCTTTACCGAACGATATCTGTTCACCAAATCTGGCCCATATGTCAGCTTCATCCTGGTGTCAATTTTTGGTGTCAACACATGCCCCTTCAATTTCGGGATAAAAGATAATTTTATCTCGGAATTGACCATAAACGCTCAACACTTCCAAGTTAACTCCGCCAGACACCCGCTTCTCTTCACTTTGAATCTCCGAAGCTTTCGCTCAGATCCGAACCCTAGGTCATCAACTTTCTCAAGCTCCAATCTTCAGATGGCGAGCCAAGACTTTGTTCTCCAGGTAAACTTCAATCCCCTCGAGCGCATTCGGTATTCCTCTTTCTGATCTGCATCTTAATTCTTTTCTCATCTCTTTCAACTCTTGATAGGCCATTGCTGCCGAACTCCTGATTCCCACTGAGGAAAAGGCTCCATCTTACTTCCTCGGCCCTGTAGGAGATTCAGATCCTTCTGAGTTTATCGCGGCCGAGTCCCAGAGGATTCCATTCAAGAACTGGCCTTTGCCCCCAATTGCAGGCTGGAGGAACTGGTACAAGAGAATATCTGACGACAAAAGCCCCCAAACGCAGAACTGGGACCATCTGCAAATTTCTCATTGCCTGGAGCTATCACTAGCCGAAACACCAAAGAACGAAAACCTGCTGATTCCAACGGTGCCAATGCTTTTTTCTTCGGCCATGGCCCAATGTCTCCAACTTTGGCCGATGTCTTCATGATGACCGGCCTGAACATCACAGGAACTGTATATCCATATGAGCACAAGGGCTCTTCCAAGCAGACAGGAGTGAAAACAGGAGTTGGATACAAGAAATATATCCAAAATCATATGTCTGATGGTCCCCTGACCGATGTTGAATATAGGGCCTTTCTGAATATGTGGCTCTGCAGATATGTCTTCTGTGGCAAAGCCAATGAGCCAACCCTGAACCATATTGTGATGGCTGAAGAGCTGGCTGCTGGAAAATCCATTCCACTGGGGAAATATCTCCTAGGAAGTGTCTACCATATGCTTAATCAAACCACCCACCTGATGCACACCAACAAGAAAATCCCCTGTGTCAATGGTCCTTGGTGGTTCGTTCAAATGTGGCTGCAGTTATATATGCATCAAATTGTTGCCATTGATATCAACAGCCGACACTTCCCTTCAATCAACTATAAGGAAGGAGAAAACCAGAAAACCAAAGGCTGTCAAACCTATGGAGAAGCTACTTCCACTGTATCTATCAATAAGAACATTGGTGAACTATTTGAGCTCTTCTTCAAAGGCTTTGCTCATCCTCTTTGGTTCCCATATTTGGACAACGATAATCTCACTCTTCCCTGCGAATTCAGCTTTGAAACTGGCTGCACAGATGTACAATCAATAGCGATCTTCAACTCTTTCATCCAGCCCTGCATCTTGCCAGCCGAATTCTGTGGAGGGAGGTTGGTCCAGAGCACTTATGAATATTATCAGCCAAATATGATGGCTAGACAATTGGGATGTGGCCAAGTGCCCCCAAGGCTATTTCTCCATGAATTTCTCAAGCCTAGGGAAATTATCAAGAACTCCACAGAAACAAGAAGAATATTCAGTTATAGATGCTGTGGAACCATCTATGCACCTGAGCCTTTTGTGCCAATAACATCTGCCCATCCTTCCTTTACTCTCTGGTGGCAAGAACTTCATGATCACATCTTCAACATGCCAGTTCTCTAGATCCATTACTCACTAGACCATCATCTGTCAAGAGAAAAGTCCTCTCCTTGGCTGCTCCCCCAACTATGAAGAAGAAAAGAACAAGCAGCAAAATCATCAAAGTCAGATCCTTCTCTTTTTGACCAGAATGCCATTGGTATTTTGTTCAGCTTTATCTCTCCTTGTGTTTCAGGCCAGAGCACAGCAACCAGCAATCAGTGCAGACCCTGCCGATGCTTCATTGATTGGTAAAATTCTACCACCTCACTTTCTTAATTCCTTCTTCATCGGCACTTATCATTTGTTAGCTGCAGAGCAAGCTTCAATGGATGCAATTCTGGAGAGTTCCTCTCCTCATCAAGATTTGTCTTTATCTCTGCAACCTCCTCTTCAAACAGAAGCCTCATCTCCAACAAGAAGTCTCCCAGCTTCTTCTCATCAAGATATACAGAATCCTTCCATTGAGCTGGAGAGTCTTCCTTCCCCCATTCAAGAAGTCAGACACGAGGTAAATATAATCATCCATTCCATCTCTTCTTTTTCCTAGCAGACTATCATTGATTCGGCAATAATTGTTCTCCAGGAGATATCCAACTCATCATCTAGCTATTCTTTTGTTGTGGACGACCTGCTTGCCGAACAAGAAGAGGAAACATCTTCTGGCCAACCTCTGTCAGAAGAAAATCAAGCAAAACTGCAGGACATACTTGCCTGGCTAAACAAAGATATCCAAGACCAAGTTAAGGATGCTGATCCTTTAAGGGACGTGCTAGAGACCATTGATCAAGAACTTCCCGCTGACATCAAAGATTCTTTGGAACCAGTTTCTCAACTGGATCAGCACTACCTTGCAGTAAAGCAGGCTCTAAAAAACCAATCCTCTCAACCAGCTTTAGAGCAGAGAAGGGCCACAGCCAAACAATCCGTGAAGAATCTGCATTCTCAAGTTCAGAACAACAAAGAATTGCTGACTAAACTAGAATCTGCACTTGAAACCAAAGAGGCCAGAAAGATTGCACTCGAAGCCGAATTGAAACATCTATCGGCCGAAATTGAAGCTGATAAGAAAAAGATAGCTGAACTTCCTGGATTGGCAAAGAAGATTCGGAAGGAAGCTTCAGTAGCTCTGATTGAAAATAGACGTCTTAAGGCAAAGCTTGCTGCTCTGGCTAAAACCCAAGAAACTGACAAGAACTTGTTAGATAGCATCAGTAGCATGATATCAAATGCCAAAAATGTAATTTCAAAGTTCTTGGGTTTGTAATTGTAACAATTAAGTTTATAGACGAATGCTTCATCAATTCCATGATTCTGTTACCCTTCAATTCTTGTCCTTTTTCATTGTGGATAACTCATTCAGCAAAGCTGGCCATAGCAGTATCAGACCCGAAAACGCTTCAGTCACTGCTCAGCCGAATCTCATTTAGTCAAAGCCGAATATGACTCGGCAAGAATCCCAAACGACATGGGAAATCGATCGGTTGGATAACCCCTTCCACTTCCCGAAGTTCTTGGGATATGCGTCACGATCTCCGGCCATGATCTCTTCGTTAGTTCTATAAATAAGAACCTCAAGCGCTCCTAATCCATCACCAAATCTCGCAGCTCGAGCTCTTTGCTAACCTGAGTCTCTTCCCTAGTAGCTTTTCAAGAAAACCCCAATAGCCAACAGTGGAAGGCGTCCGGCCGCTGACGAACCCGAGGGAAGCCGCGCTGGTGCCCGTCGGAGGTGATGTTTGCCTGACTTTCCTCACCTTTCCTCCAGATTTTGCCTCGCTTTCTGACAATCTTCTTCGATTTTCAGGCTCATCCAGTGGAACCCTGCCGCTGCTTCGGTTGTAGCTCCAGCTGCGGCAGGCGACTCTTCGGAGTCGTCCAATCGGTCCTCCGGGTCCGGTGGGGATTTCCGCTACACCGACAGCGACGCTCGTCGGTTCAAGCAAGAACGCGACGACACTCAGCACGAACTGGAGATCATCTCCAAACAGGCCGGGATTGCAGATCTTGAATGGCAACACGAACGCAAGCAACTGCTCGAAACCATTGATGGTAGCCTCTGCGATTTACTTAATCTTGATTTGATCTTTGATTCAAACCAATCCGCCATCGTTTTGTAATTCCACAGATCGCGACGCCGAGCTCGAGCGGATAAAGAAGCTGATCGAGGAGCTGGTGAACAAGGTGAACGCCCCCGGAGACACGCCGGAGCTTCGCCTTGGTGCGGTAGCAGGCCGCATCGACGAGGTGGCCTCGCACGGCGTCCGCTTAGGTGCTGCCGTAGGCTTGGTCGCTATGTCGACGTACACCGGTGCTGACTACTGCAGGCTTCCGACCGGCTTCGCCAACGGCAATCCAGAAGAGATCGATGACATTGATGCTTCCATAGATCGTCTTGATGCTCATGGCGCCGCTATTGCCGATTCCATCCATCCCCAGTCTATCCTGAACAGATTATTCCACTAGTTTGTACTAGGGATTATGGAATTTCGATAATAAAGATCATCTTTTGTAGTTCCTTTGATTGATACTTGTCTTAGTTTTGTCCCTGTAACACATTTGAACTAAGGGCAATACATTCTAGTATTGGCCATTTTCCCTTGCTGGAATTTTTGTTCTGAAGACGGTTCCTTCCCGAATGCCGGCTATTTCAATCGCTTCAACACTGAGTACTTCAATCAGCGATCAATTTCAATACTAGGATAGTATTTCTTCAAGTACCTCCCATTGATAGCGGCAGTGAATTCTTCTCCTAGCAAAGTTTTCAGAATATATGCATTTCCAGGCACGCACCTGACAATTCTGAAAGGACCTTCCCAATTTGGAGACCACTTGCCGAATGTACTGTACTTAGTTCCAATCGGCAATATTGCTTTCCAAACCAAATCTCCTTCTGCAAATTGCTTAACTTTCACCTTCTTGTTATAATATTTCGCAACTTGCATTTTGTTTTTCTCAATATTTTCCAAAGCCCTGAGACGAATCATATGCAAATCTTCTAATTCGTCCATCATCAAATCATTATAATCTTTAGAACTTAAATCATTTTGCAATTTTATCCTCTTTGAGTCCGATTGCATCTCCCATGGCAAGATAGCGTGATGTCCATATACCAACTCATAAGGAGAAGTCTGCGTAGCCCCATGTGGAGCCATTCGGTAAGCCCATAAAGCCTCATTGAGTACCGAATGCCACTTCCTCGGCTTCTGATCAATCTTCTTCTGTATAATCTTGATCATAATTTTGTTAGAAGCCTCTGCCTGACCATTAGCTTGGGCATAATAAGGGGAAGAATTCAGCAATTTGATACCCATGCTTTCAGCAAAATCTCTGAACTCCAAAGATGTAAATTGAGTCCCTTGATCTGTAGTAATTGTTTGAGGAATTCCAAATCTGTAAATGATATGTTCTTTAACAAATTCAATCATATTCTCTGATGTCACCTTCTTTAATGGAATTGCCTCGACCCACTTAGTGAAATAATCAGTTTCTAAAAGCACGAACTTATGCCCCTTGCTAGATGGAGAATTTATTTGGCCAATCAAATCTATTCCCCATCCTCTGAATGGCCACGGCTTGATGATAGGATTCAGGACTGATGCTGGAACTCTCTGAATATTTCCAAATCTTTGACAATCTTGGCATCCCTTGTAATATTCAAAGCAGTCCTCTAGCATTGTAGGCCAATAATATCCAGTCCTCCTAATAACCCACTTCATTCGGTAAGCCGATTGATGCGCTCCACATAGCCCATCATGCACTTCGCTTATCAGCTTTTTGGCTTCTTCTTGATTCAAACAATTTAACAACACTCCATCCAAGGATTTATAATATAAAATCATCAAGAAGAACAAACTTTAAAGCCTTATACCTGAGCTTTCTAGAAACCTTTCGGGATGGATCCTCCAGATAATCGGCAATCTCTTTTCTCCAATCATCTTCTATTGCAACTCACTAGCATTTTATTTTTCTCAACATTTTTCCAAGGCCCTGAGACGAATCATATGCAAATCTTCTAATTCGTCCATCATTAAATCTTTATAATCTTTAGAACTCAAATCCTTTTGCAACTTTATTCTCCTTGAGTCTGACTGCATCTCCCATGGTAAGATAGCATGATGCCCATATACTAATTCATAAGGAGATGTCTGTGTAGCCCCATGAGGATCCATTCGGTAAGCCCATAAAGCCTCATTGAGTACCGAATGCCACTTCCTCGGCTTCTGATCAATCTTCTTCTGTATAATCTTGATCATAATTTTGTTAGAAGCCTCTGCCTGACCATTAGCTTGGGCATAATAAGGGGAAGAATTCAGCAATTTGATACCCATGCTTTCAGCAAAATCTCTGAACTCCAAAGATGTAAATTGAGTCCCTTGATCTGTAGTAATTGTTTGAGGAATTCCAAATCTGTAAATGATATGTTCTTTAACAAATTCAATCATATTCTCTGATGTCACCTTCTTTAATGGAATTGCCTCGACCCACTTAGTGAAATAATCAGTTTCTAAAAGCACGAACTTATGCCCCTTGCTAGATGGAGAATTTATTTGGCCAATCAAATCTATTCCCCATCCTCTGAATGGCCACGGCTTGATGATAGGATTCAGGACTGATGCTGGAACTCTCTGAATATTTCCAAATCTTTGACAATCTTGGCATCCCTTGTAATATTCAAAGCAGTCCTCTAGCATTGTAGGCCAATAATATCCAGTCCTCCTAATAACCCACTTCATTCGGTAAGCCGATTGATGCGCTCCACATAGCCCATCATGCACTTCGCTTATCAGCTTTTTGGCTTCTTCTTGATTCAAACAATTTAACAACACTCCATCCAAGGATTTATAATATAAATTATCATCAAGAAGAACAAACTTTAAAGCCTTATACCTGAGCTTTCTAGAAACCTTTCGGGATGGATCCTCCAGATAATCGGCAATCTCTTTTCTCCAATCATCTTCTACCAGATTACTCCCAAAAGCATATATATCATTGGCAAAAACTTCTTGAAGCTCTTTATAACCTGAAGCACTTTGAGCTAGCTTATTTGCCTCTTCATTGTCTTCCCTAGGAATATGCTGTAGAGTTAATGATCGAAACTCCTTCAAGTTTTGCCTGCACTCCTCATAATAATTCCTTAGGATATCGTTTCTGCACTCATATTCGCCATTCAGTTGCCTTATGACTAACTCAGAATCTCCAAAAATTTCAACTGCAATGGCCTTTGCTTCCCTCAAATATTGAAGTCCTCTGAGCAACGCTTCATACTCAGCTTGATTATTAGTGACAGTAGATCGAATGGGAATAGCAAATTCAAATACCTCTCCTTTTGGTGAAATCAATAGAATACCTACTCCACCACCTCTGTCACATGAAGATCCATCAAAGAACAACATCCAAGGAGTAACTTCGAGTAATTTAATTGATGAATCACGATGCTCAGTAATGAAATCAGCAATAATCTGCCCCTTAACAGCCTTTGCCGATTCAAACCTCAACTCAAATTCAGACAAGGCTAAAATCCACTTGCCAATCCTTCCATTAAAAATTGGCATAGATAACATGTGTTTTATCACATCAAATTTTGAATAGACGATGCATTCGGCATGCAACAAGTAGTGCCGAAATTTCGTACAGGAGTAGTAAACACAAAGACAAAGCTTCTCGGTAGCCGAATACCTCGTTTCGGGATCAAGTAGTTTTCGGCTAAGGTATGCAACTACTCTTTCTTTTCCTTCAAATTCTTGTATGAGGGCCGATCCAATTGTTTGGGTATCGGCCGCCACGTACAACTTGAAAGGCTTATCCAATCGCGGAGGTACTAAAACTGGTGGTTCCTTCATATATTCCTTAATCTCATCGAAAGCCTTTTGTTGTTCGTCGCCCCATACAAATTTCTGGTCCCTTTTGACTTTCAGCAGTGAAGAGAAAGGCAACACCTTCTGTGACAAATTTGATATAAATCTTCTCACAAAATTGATCTTGCCAAGCAATGACTGCAGTTCTTTAAGATTGGTTGGAGGAACGACTTCATCAATAGCTTTCATGCTTTTCTTGCCAACTCCTATTCCTCCTTCATGCACCAGGAATCCCAGAAATTCTCCTGCCGAAACTCCAAAAGCACATTTATTCGGATTCATCTTGAGTCCATGTTTCCTAGTGCACTCTAGAGTTTTACTTATGTCGGCCAAATGTGATTCATGATCCAACGACTTGATTACCACATCATCAATATAGATTTCCACAACCTTGCCGATCAACTCATGAAAAATATAATTCATGGCTCTTTGATAAGTTGCACCGGCATTCTTCAATCCAAATGTCATGACAATCCACTCAAACAACCCTATATGTCCAGGACATATAAAAGCTGTTTTTGCTACATCTTCCAATGCCATAAAAATTTGGTTGTACCCCGCATTGCCATCCATGAAACTGATCACTTTATACCCAGCAGCAGCATCAACCAACGAGTCAGCAACGGGCATTGGATATTCATCCATGGGTGTAGCTCTGTTCAGATCTCTGAAATCTATACAAACTCTCATCTTCCAGTTTTTCTTGTACACAGGAACGATATTAGAGATCCACTCCGCATATCTGCATGGCCGAATGAAATTTGCTTCTATCAATCTTTCAACTTCTTTTTTCACATCGGCCAAGACTTCATCTTTGTAGATTTTTCGTGGTGGTTGCTTGTAAGGCTTATAACCAGGTTTAATCGGCAATCGATGCTCAACAATGGAACGATCTAAACCAGGCATCTCCGAATAATCCCAAGCAAAGCAATCTTTGTATTCTTTTAACAATTCAATCAACTTCTCTCTGAAAACTGAATCCAAGCTAGCACTGATGAATGTTGGCCTTGGTTTGTCACCATCTCCAATGTCTACTTCTTCCAATTTATCAGCCGACACAAATCCACGTCCTAGCTTTCCATCAGTTCCATCAATTGGATTATCCATCAAAAATTGCTAAAAGAGCCGACTGCTTTGATCGGCTGTTGATCACTGCTGACTGGCTCAACAGGACCTTCTCCCCAGTCCTTACCTGAGAAACAATCTATGCCTTGATATTCCCAGAAAGCTGGTTCCACATTAGCCACACTGATTGAATCATCTGCTTGGACAATTTCCACCTCATCATCAATCCACTGAATAAGCTGTTGATGCATAGTAGAAGGAATGCAACAATTCGCATGAATCCAATCCCTTCCAAGCAGCAAACTATATGCCCCTTTGCCTTCAATGACAAAGAAGGTCGTAAGCAGGATTTTAGATCCAATCATCAGATCCACGTGTACGCATCTCTTGGTGTCCGAAGGGTTTCCAGCAAAATCATTCAAAACTATGCTCGTTGGTGTCAAATCTTCAGGACTCATGCCAAGCTTTCTGAATGTATTATATGGCATCACATTAACGGCAGCTCCACCATCAACAAACATCTTCGTCAATGGCTTTTCATTGACATATCCTTTCAAATATAGTGGCTTCATGTGCCGATTCTTGACTGGCTTCTCGAAAACAGCTTGCTTAGTCAATACCAATTGTGCCATTAACCCACACTGCTCGGCTTCATCCACTTCTGACAATATTTCTTCCTGTACAACTTGATTAGCTGGAGCCATGAATTCATTCAGCAAGAAACATACCATACATGTAGGAGCCGAACGACCCGATTCATCGGGTTTGTCTTTGGGATGCCATATCGACTTCAGCCTGGTTCCTGCTTGCTTCAATTCTTGATTTCTCAAGCGTTGAACTCTTCTCTTCTAGCTCCTCCCTAGACCCGGTGGACACCATTGACCCTTTTGCCATACGTACTCGCGGTCCTCTTCTTCATGATCAATCCATCTGCGATCGGTATATCTTTTCCTTGACTGATCATCATTCCCATGTATTTTTAGGCGCCGACCATCGCTAGGATGTATCCCTCCAATTCTTTCATGGACGGATCGGCGATTGGCAACTTCCTGCCTGTGTTCGAAATATCCCTTGTTGCATTCGGGACAGTTATTCCATGTGGGCAACTTCAAACCCTCGTTCCAACAATGCCTGAAGAAGGCACAATCCCAATGTGCACGCTCTTGTTCTCGGTCACATTCCTCTTGTTCTTCCCGATATCTTTCTTCTTCATACCTCCTCTTTTCCTCCTCGTATTTATGTCTCTGATATCTTTCCTTTTCTTGCTGGCACTGCCACTTGTTGAGGAGAATACGTGATGTGACTCTGGGTTTAGAGGATTCCCCAAATTCAAATCGGCTATTTGGGAAACGAGGCTTTTCCTTGCGAATTTGTTCGATCGTGATTTGCCGACTAGGATCGACTGAACCATCCTGCTTCATTTTATTCGATGTCAGGACTTTTATCTTTCCTTTTCCTTCAGATTCGGCAATGTTCACCATACTGACCGAGAACCCAATCATGTTCTGAGGAAACGGGTTGCTATCCAACTTCATCTTGTTGTCGAATTTTAAATGCCCTTCTAGAATAGCTTTCTGAATCCTCACTCTAAAGACCCTGCATTCATTGATGGAATGAGAGTTTCTATCATAGAATCCACAGTATCTTTTATCTTTCACTCCATCAGGCCGAAGCATAGAATGCCCCTCTGGCAGCTTGATTCGGCCTTCTTTTACCAGGTATTCAAACAATTTATCTGCCTTAGACACATCAAAATCATAAGTGCCTTTGTTCTGTTTAATCCACTTCTGACGCACCATGACTGGTTCTTTGCCCCAAACAATTTCTGCTGCAGTTATTTCTTCACTATCCTCATACTCATCTTCTTGATCAGCCTTTTCCAGGAACTGGTTGTAAATATCAGCTACATCATTGTGTTTAGCAAATCTGGCATCTTTCTTGAAGCCATATGCCTGGTTACTCATTAAGGCCAATCTGTGCGACAACTGGCTTTTCCCGAATGGCAGGCAGCATGCCAGCTAGAGCCATGCCAGCTAACTGATCATCAGGTATATTTAGAGAAAAGCACATACTCTTTGTTTCCCTAAATCTCCTGAGGAATTCAGTGGGTGTTTCATTATTCCTCTGCCTTAAGCTGGTCAGATCAACTAACTTTTTCTCGGTGCTGCCAATGTAATAATGGGCATGGAATTTCTGCTCCAGATCTTTCCAGGTACAAATGGACTGAGCAGGCAAAGAAGCAAACCATGTAAAAGCTGGACCTGTCAGCGACAATGGAAAGTATCTGATTCTGAATGCCTCATCTGCCGAAGCTTCTCCCAGCTGCATCAAATATCGAGCTATGTGTTCCACAGTGCTTGTATCATCTTGTCCTGAGAATTTGGTGAACTCTGTGGGCACCTTGACTCTATTCGGCAATGACACCCTTTGGTACCACTCTGGGAAAGGAGACGAATACATGTATCCCTGATTCTTAGGCTTCAGACCGAATTGGTTTTGCAGTACATCGGTCATCTTTTGCACCAGGAGATCAACATTAGTGTCTTGATTTCCTGGTCTTCCAGCGGGCATCCCAGCAGCACCAAAATATCCAGGATTTGGAAGAGCACCTATAGCATTGTAATCCATGAATTTTGAGTATCCGTTCCCATACACATCTCTTTGCAGCCTGTTATTCAGAGGAGATATTTTGTACGCAGAAGCAGGTAAATCTCCTGAAGTGCCGAACGCCATATCACCATATGTACGAGGTTTCGGCATTGCATGCTGGAGTTCTTGCTGATTCGGCTGCCCATTTGCATCTTTAGTTCCAGAAGCTCCAATTTCTTCAGTACCCTTACCATGACGTTTTGGGGCCGATGTTTGAGCGTTGAAGTACGTTGGGCCACCAATTTGTCCATGCACTTGCTCAAAAGGCTTATCCACATGTTGACCAAAGATACTAACCAGTATGAGCCGAAAACTATTCAGGAATGCAGCGTTATGATTTGTCATTGTTTCTCCCAAAGCCTTGTACAAGAAACCAGAGATCTTCTCCCTCTCTTCATCATCATTAAGATCAGATTGTCCAGGCAAAAGAACTCTTGGCAGATCTGACTTGAGAAATGGTGCACCACTCCTGTTCTTAGCAAAAGACAGCAAGCACTTCTTGATGAACTGATCTGCAGCAGTCTTCACCATTTGTTGATGTTCATCAGACAATTCTTCAAAAGTAACATCCAGAATGTCCCTTAACTCAGGCATCTTCGGAGCTTGTGTGTCCCACCGGGCGTGCCAAAAAGTGTGTTGACGTAAAACCCGTGCCTCACGCCAAGCACACAGCAAGCCGAATTAGCTAGCTTCACCCTTGGCCAGAGCGTTCGAATCCGAGAGCGTGCCAGTCAGTTTGCCTGAAAACTGACAAAGAGAAATAAAACGATTAAATAACACCTGGAACGTGCCGGGCAATACCAGACAGTTCCATATGTACGGCTATAGAGCCGATCTCGAACGACATATAGCTATAGAAGAGCTATCTGTCGGCAATTAAGGCACCGTTCGGCTATCTACAAAGCATGCAGGAAGCGTACAGCCGAATACATGATGTAAGCATGATAAAAGATCGGTTTTCGAGTAAACGAGCATCGCAGAGCATAGCCATAACCGATTCATGAGAAGCAGAGTGTAAAAAGCAAAATAGAGGGGCGAAAGCATGACCATAATTCCATAATAAACAAGAATGCATTGGCCAAAAGCACTAGTCTACCGCATGTCTAGGTACTTTACGACCCGTCAAGCATGAAAACAAACAAGTTAATCCACCGCATGATACAACCTGTTTGAAACAACGCCACCAACCACGATTAGATCAATCCACCGCATGATGCGACACTAAACATGGAAGGCTAAAAGCATCCTTTATTTAAAACAAAACCATGAGCACGTTTCACTCGTGATGGCATTGCCGAATTCGGCTAGACAGCCGATTCGGGTTCCATGGAGAAGGAACAGGCTATGTCAATTATGTTAGATCTATCAGATCGAGTCGAACTCTAATCCACCGGATGATTAGCACCAAAATGACCTAAAAACCTGCATCTACCGCATGATACCCAGTTCTGTCAAGATCTACGCAAAATCAACAAGCTTGAACCCGCAACACGTGGCAATCTAGATCGGCTACGAATTCGGCTATGGAAACATAGTGACTTATCCATCGCATTACGAGCTAGAGCCGAACCTAACCGATCTAGACTGCGCAAGGGAGTGTTGTAATGAATTAAATATAAAAGTAAAAACCCAAAGTAACACATGGTAACTTAATGAATCTATTAGATCTTGCCAAAATCTAATAGAGCCGATAACTTGTTCCAAGCTAAACCTTAGCCCACCGCATGGCTCATGATCTAACAATGGAACCTTCCTGAACCAAGGCTTAAATCCACCGCATGATACTAAGCATGGTACAGGGTTGCCGGTACTTACGGAGGTCGACGGATCGATGACTCCTCTCGAAGAACTCGACGACTTGACTAAAGGACTCGATATTGGCACGGGGCCGGTTTGTTGGTTGATTGGTTGTTCGATCCTTTTTTACAATGACCATGGGTTTATATTTATACCCAGGTTTTGACACGACTCCTAATCGGTTACGATTACATTATTTATTTCCTAAGAAAGATACACGCCGGGACACGTATCCGTCTTGCATTCGAAGTCAAACTAGTCTTTTCCTTATACTTGGCCCACGTCATCACGCGCTCCCGAATGCCTTCCATAGAATAGTTTCCTTGCCGAATGACGGTGCGTTCCCGACCGCAAAACATCTTTACCGAACGCTCTTGGGAAAACTCCTTTGCCGAACGATATCTGTTCACCAAATCTGGCCCATATGTCAGCTTCATCCTGGTGTCAATTTTTGGTGTCAACACTTCCCCCTCTTCCCCTTCCTCCGTCTAGCCGTGCCCGAGTCCTCAGCCTCGAGGCTGCTGCAGCAGGAGGAGCCTCCTTCATCCACCGTCGAGTTGACCGGGAGGACGACTCACCACTGCCGCCAGACTTCCCGAGTACTGAGGCGAGCGACCTCAGTACACCTCCGCCGCGCCCCACCACCTTCGATCAACCGCCTGAAATTCAAAATAGTAAATCGATTAGTACATGTATTAGAAATAAAATAAATAATAACAATAAACAATAACAACAACAAATTCAAAATAGTAAATCAATCAAATCAAAACATAATAAGGATCATACATTTATTAAAAATACTCGTCATGGTCCGGAATAGCCGGATCATATGTCTCATCATCACTATCACGCATCTCTATATGATCAATGTCGTTCTCCAAAGGTCCATCACTATCATCATCACTGTCCTCGCACAATTGTAGCTTTTCAAGTAATGCTATGTCTTTGGCATCATGAACATCATCTCCGACATCCTCAAGAGCAACACATGAATTATCTACTTACATCACATCCGTTAAGTCGATCGCAAAACTTCCTGAAAGCCCATCTTCTTAAAAAAATTCCCCGATATAGGTGTTTGGGTCTATGTTGTAATCTTCATTGTTTGGTACAGGTAGTTTGCCGTGTGGTGATACCTTGTACACAACATCCCAACCATCAAGATTTGCGTCTTTTTTGCACGGGTAAGACAGATAATAAACTTGGGTGGGTTGTGTAGCTACAATATAGACATCATCTCCTGGGTACACGGAGCTCTGTCGAATTTCGACTAACCCAAGATTCGGGTAGCGTCTCACAACTTGAGGATCAAACCAATGACATTTGAATATGACGGGTTTAAGATGTTGCGAGCCATGAAAGTCGAGTTCATATATTTCTTCAACTCTTCCATAGTACTCGAGCCCATCGTCTTTGCTCGTGCCTTGTTGTATGAAAGTGATATCCATTCATGTCATAAGCTCCAAATGACTTGACCTTACAATCAAAGCCATTGGCAACCTGTCTCAACTCGGCACTGATAGATCCATCGGTTTGGCTCTGCAGGTTAAAGAGGGACAGTAAGTAATTAAAAATTGTAATGTCTTAATCATGACATCAAATTGAAAATTACCTTTCATCTGAACCAAGAAATGAAATGGGGCTTAGCATTTCCAGCACCCAGTCTTAGAAGGGTTTGAGCTTCTTGTATGGTAGGTGCCCTTGATCTACACCATAATTCCATATGAAATTCCCTGTACCAAAGAGCAACAATTGGGATGAGAGCTCGAGAAGAGTGACTACTCGAGAACAATATTTGATGAGAACTTACTGTATGTACGGTTCCACCTCGGAAAGGCTCGTCAACACATACAGCAAGATACAGCGCCACACATCAATCTCCAAGGTCTTGCTGCGCGCGCCACTTGCACTGCCAAATTTTCCTCGGAAAAGGCTGAGGTTCGATTCAGATTCCCCAACATTGTAATGAGGGGGTGGATTGTGCACGCTAGGGAGATTTTCTGCATAATATTTTGAAGTGAAATTCGACACCTCCTCCAGAATATATGCCTCGACGATAGAAGCTTCAATCTTACATTTATTTCTACATTTGGTTCAAAGAACCTTTTGACATCTCTCGATTCGATAACACCAGCGGTTCTGCACAGGACCCCCCATCCGTGCCTCGTACGGGAGGTGTAGAATCATATGCTGCATCAAATTGAAGAAGCCTGGTGGAAAGATCTTCTCCAACTTACATAGCAACACAGGTGCTAGTTTTTCCATTTCTGCAATGACGGCCTTAGATACCTCTTTAGCACAAAGCTGGCGGAAGAAATTGCTCAACTCTGCAAGCACTACCCAGACATGATCAGGGACATAGCCGCGAACCATCACCGGAAGTAGCCGCTCAAGCCAAAAGTGGTAGTCGTGACTCTTGAGGCCATTGATACGCAAAGTAGATAAATTTACCCCCCCCCCCCTCCTCAGATTCGCTGCATACCCATCAGGGAACATTGAAGTTTGGAACCATTGTAATACTTCCCTCCTGCCATCGGGCCACTCAATGATGAAATTGGCCTGCGGCTTCTTCCATCTCTTGCCGTCTTTGGGTGGCGGAATGTTGAGCTTTAGTCGGTTGCATAACCTTTCTTAATCCACTCTTGCCTTGATATTGTCCTTTGTCTTGTCAGAAATATTCATAATTGTGCCACAAAGTGCCTTGCCAAGATTCTTTTTAGTGTGCATTACATCAATATTATGTGGAAGAAGAAGGTCCTCCATGTACGGTAGCCTCCACAAGCCCATCTTTTGGGTCCGGGCATGTTGCTCACCGTATCCCATGAAACTTCCATCTTCATTGAGTTCAAGAGCGTTTAGCTGAGCATGAATCTTGGCGCCATTCAGAAGCTGTGGTGGAGGTTCTTTAACTACGACCCCTTTTGTGAAATTCTTTTTGTCTTGTATAAATATGTGGTCAAGAGGGAGGAATTGTCGATGTTTGTCGAACGAAGAATATTTGCCACCCTTCTTCAACCAAATGAATCTTAGAGCCGTCTTGCACACACCAGCCGCAGAATATCCCATACATCGGCATGTCATGCAAGGAGTACTGGTAAAATACATGCATTCTGAAGTTTGTCTTTGTAGTTCGGTCGTATGTCAATACACCTTCCCAACCACGTTCCAAATCATCAATCAGAGGCTCCAGGTACACACTCATCTTGTTCCCCGGGTATCCAGGAATGATCAATGACAAGAATATGTTCTGACGCTGAAATAAGACACAAGGGGGGAGATTGAGCGGGATAACGAACACCGGCCAACAACTGTATATGGCAGCCGTCATTCCATAGGGATTGAACCCATCTGTGGCTAGCGCAACGCGTACATTACGAGCCTCTAGAGCTTTGTCAGGATGCATCGCATCACAGTGTGCCCATGCTTCACCATCAGATGGATGTACCATTTTCTTAGGATTGTATCTATGTCCATGTTTGTGCCATGTCATCTGTTTTGCGGATTCCTCGGTCATGTAAAGCCGCTGGACCCTCGGTATAAAAGGAAGGTACCGTCGGATCTTCACGGGGATTGTACTTTGGGTCTTTTGCCCATCACCATTGTCTACCTCCACGAATCTAGACGCCTCGCACTTTGGAGAGTACTTTGCTTCTGCATGCTCTTTCCTAAATAAGACGCATCGATTCGGACAAGCATATATATGGTCATAAGGCATCTTAAGTGCACTTAGGAGCTTTTCTGCTTCATACATGTTCAGAGGCAGAACGTGACCTTTCGGGAGGAGCGTGCCGAACACTTTCAATATAACATCGAAGGCCTCACGACCCAAGTTGAACTGGGACTTTAGGGCCATTAGACGTGCAATGGCATCAAGTTGAGATAGATCGGTGTGCTCGTGAAGGGGTTGTTGTGCTGTAGCCAACATCTCGTAATACGCTTTTGCCGTTGCCTCTGGCTCCTCGTCCCTAGGTCATTCATCGAAGTTTGCTTCATGAAAGTCATCAAGCATGTCTCCTACCCCAGCATCAACATCAAGATCCCGGATGCGTCGTCTCACTGCTTCGCCTCTCCTACGCTCGGTTTCACCATGGAAGGTCCACCGAGTATAGTCTGTCGTAAATCCATAATTACCAAGATGATGTGTCATTTCTTGCTTTGTTTGCCGACGCGTGTTTCCACATCTCCTACAGGGACACCATGTTGTCTTTGCTCCTTTTGCCTTTGCAAATGCTCGATTCAAGAAATCTTCTGTCTTCCTAATCCACTCCGGGGTAACGTCACCCGCAGGGTTCCAGCCCGTGTACATCCATGAACGATCATCCATCCTTTATTGCATATCATATAGCAATATAAAAATCATTTGCTTCTACACGATGCCTACACATTCTAATAGGTACAGATAGGTCCTAATCCCACCCAAGGATCCGTAGCCGACTTAGCTTCCATAGTCATTCCAATTCGGGACAGAATTTTGGCAGCACCTCCCCGCTGTTCTCCAAATACACGTCCCGGGGAGGATATTGTGTATCCGGAGAACAACGGGAAGATGATGCCGAAATGCTGTCATCGATCGGAATAAACTATGGAAACTAACTCGTCTACGGATCCTTGAGCTGTCCAAAATCATGGACAATTCAAAACAGATACGGTCATAGATATGCAGAATCCTGCATACCTAGCATCGTATCTCTTTCGAACGGGAGACATCTAACTAGGTTGCGTGCAACAACTTACATATGCTAGGAATTAAATACGGAGGGTATGGGGTTTTGCACGTGCTCACCTAGTGCTTGACGGCGGATGAGGCGGTGAAGCTCGTGGCGGTGCACACGGCGTGAAAACCGAGTCACGGGGCAGTCAGGGCTGGGACGGCGCAGGGAGAAAGACTGTCCTGCATACAAAAAAAAGAAAACAGTGGTTTCACTTCAAAATTTCGGCAGCACCTCCCCTATAATGGGAGGTAACCAAAACCCCAACCTGCAAGAAAACATCGGCACGAAGGCCGGACATACACAACGGCACGAAGGCCGGACATACACAACGGCACGAAGGCCGGATATAAACAACGGCTCGATGGCCGGACAGACACAGTAGCTCGATGGCCGGACATACACGTACGTTTATTGAGCTCACCTACGGTCGAGGGCGAAGCGGTGGCAGCCGAAGGTGGCCGAACGCGCAGCAGGACGCGCGAAAGTTTGGCCGGGGAGTCGTTGGGCCGGTCGGGGGGCGTCGGGGGCGCGGGGTTCAGTCGGGGCGCGTCGTGACTGGCGTCGCCGTCCGGGGCGAGCGCCGGGACGGCCTTGGTGCACGCTATGTCAGCCGTCCGCATCGCGAGCGCCAAAACTCCCGGCTCGCATCGGTAGAAATCCTGCACATAAACGTTTTGTTATTATTTTGAAGAATGTCCAATGAATGTACTGCATTTAGAAAAGCAGTTCAGGACTTACCCAAAACTCGTTCAGGACCCGCTCCGCCTTGTTTCCCCATACCCTGTCGTCCCGATCTGGTACATCGAGAACGTCGCGGTACTGGGCCCACGTCATTACCGACTGAAGGCTCCCAGCAATCACCCGCGCGCCAGGGTAGTGAAGCCTGACGAGGAGCCCCCAGGATACCATTGGGCATGCAGTCGTGAACACCTGGGGGTGATGACCTCGAAGTTCCTGAAAAATGATTAAGACGAATGATTAGATTCAATTGTGATTTTCAAAAGAAAACGTGATCATAACTGTAAAAGTTACTTACCTGGGAGGGTCTGGTACAAGCATCGGCCGTCCCTCTAAAGGTATCGGCGGTCCGGGAGGTTCGACGGTCCTCGCAGCCAAACAGTAGAGACTTGCACCTGCTCCACCTCCTCCTCCTCCTCCTTCACCTCCTCCTCGTCACCCGAGGCATTCGCCTCAGGTACATAGTCCTCCCCGCCTCCTCGTGCTCGTCCTCCTCCTCCTCCCCCGCATCCTCGTGCTACTCCTCCTCCTCCCCCGCCTCCTCCTCCTCAGGAGGGGTGACCTCCTACGAGGCACTCTCTTCCCCTTCCTCCGTCTAGCCGTGACCGAGGCCGCGCGGACGCCGGGCCGCGTCGGGGACCGAGGGGGGGGCCGGCCTGGAGGGGCACGTGGCGGCGCGGCGCCGGCGGGGGCGACCCGGCGTGGAGGCGTCGGTGGCGTCGCGGCGAGGGGCGGAGGCGACGGGGCGACGCCGGCGT
>OAMR01000441.1:525018-539200 GCA_900205405.1 Echinochloa crus-galli | reverse complement strand
AGGGGCGGGAGGCCGACGGGGCGACGCCGGCGTGGAGGGAGGGGGAGGACGGGCGGCGCCGGCGTGGAGGAGGAGGTGGCGCCAGCGCGACGGGCGGGAGGAGGAGGCGGCGCCGGCGCGAGGGGCGGGAGGAGGAGCGGCGCCGCGGCGAGGGGCGGGAGCGCGGCGCGTCGGGCGCGGCCGCGGCGCGCCGCCGGGCGCCGGACCGAGACGCGCGTACGCTGGACGCGTCGGGGGACGAGTGGTGGGAGGCCGACGTGGCGGCGCCGGTGTGGAGACAGAGGAGGATGGGGCGGCGCCTGCGTGGAGGCGAAGGGAGGAGGAGGCGGCGCCGGCGGCGACGGGCGGGAGGAGGAGGCGGTGCCGGCGGCGAGGGGCGGGAGGCGGCGGTGCGTCGGGCGGCGGCAGCGGCGCATTGGGAGGCGGACGGCGGGGTTATGTGTGTGTGCGCTGTGTGATATGTGTGCGTGTGCTGCGTGTGGTCCGGTAACGGCTAAGACACAGGGACTTTGCCATTTGCCCATGGCCTATAGATAAATCCGCAAGTGGACGGATACCGATGTAGCTTTGACCCGGGAGTATTCCAAGTTATCGATTTCCAAGGGGAACGAGAAGTGAATCGAATCTAAACTAAGTTGTCCAAGGATGGTAAGGTGGAGTGGATGACACAGAGAAGAAGTGAGAAACGATAGGAGGGTAGAGAAGGTACGAGTCTGGAACCTATATCTCCGTTGATCAACTTACCAACCCGGTACGGCAGATAGATGCTTGTATCGGGACGCAGAGCCCATGATACACAGAAAGTGCACCACTTACCCTGCATGATTGGGGATCTTGCAGGTCAAGCCAGTCGTGATGGGTTACAAAGGCCGTATAGGGCTGTCACCACATAATGACTACCACCTCCGTGCCAGCTCAGGGACAATCCAAGCTAACCTCAAGTCTAAGCACCACGCTAACACTAGTCGGTTAGTACCTACCCCGTATACTAAAGATAGACACCCAAGCTAAGCAACCAGTATACAATTATAGTAATCAACTAAGCAGTGAACGAGGAATGAACAAGCATATAAAAGTAGAACTGAATACTCAATTAATCAGAAGGAGATACAAGAGTTACCAGACACGACCCGGATGTTACTCGAAGTAGAGGCGCATCCATAGAGGTACAGGTGGTGAAGAGGGGCCGACACTCCGGCTCCTCTCCGGCACGCTCACCTCTCCTCTCTCCCTATTTCTAAGTATAGAAGCAGCGCTTCGCTATTGAGCTCTTCTCTTCTGATGTGTGTTTACAGGTGAAGGAGGGCCTCTATTTATAGTGGCCATGGTCGGTTTGGAGGTTGAGCACCGGCCAAGGCAGCTCAAGGCGGTGCCGGGCCGTTCGGCCGAAGATGCCGGTTCGGCCGAACCGAGCAGTTCGTCCGAACTGCCATGTTGCACCGCCTTGGTGCTGCGGCGGTGCAAAGGCGGTGCAACTTCTGGGGACGGTTCGGCCGAAGTGGGCCCTGTGGGACCAGGATCCCTAGGGCCACTCATCCAAGGATTAAACTACTCGACAAGGAATGTTTAATCCGACTACTTCAAACTAGTTGGCTATGGTGCAAAACGGCATAGTTGATTCGGAAAACTAGTCGTGTACTGTTAGAAGACTCCCCAAAGTAGCCTGTTGTATTACTCCTTGTTGTATACGACTAGGATCATGTAACCGACATGTAACTCTGCTCCCCGTGCATATAAGGCAAGCAAGGACCTCTCTAAAACAACTCAACTCGTACACAAAGCAATCAAGCATACAAGATGTAGGATATTACGCAATTTGCGGCCCGAACCTGTCTAAATCTTTATCTTATGTGTGCGCCATCGTTCCTAGAACTTGGCGAGACCCACGATACTACTCTCTGAGATACCCCTAGATAGATACATCAGAGATAAATCTTCGACATACGCGAACCTATCTAATTTCTTTATATGTTGTATATTAGCGTTAGCTATCAAGTTTAAGGTCGGTAGACTAGTCGTATACTAGTAGGAGACTCCCCAAAGTATTCTGTTGTAGTACTCCAAGTTGTATACGACTAGGACATTGTAACCGACTTGTAACTCTGCTCCCCCCATGACTACATAAGGCGGAGCAGGGACTCCTCCAAAAGGGGACACGCAATACAATCAACCACACAGGACATAGGGTATTACGCTACTCGCGGCCCGAACCTGTCTAAATTGTGTTGTTCATGCACCATCATTCCTAGAAGTCGGCAAGACCCCCGCAAATCTACTCCTCGGGGTATCCCCGGTTAGACGTGCTTGACATAATTCGTCAACACTTGGCGCCCACCGTGGGGCTCTCTCGCCGAAGCTCGACGTTAGGCGCGATGGGATCAACCTTCAAAGCAAGCGGTATCGAGCAAGGTGCCGCGTTCGTCATCGGCGCATGGACTTTTGTCTCCGATGGCAGGCGCGGCTTCGAGTAGTTCCTTGCAGATCGACCCGGGCCTTACTCGATGCCGACGTTTCCAGTAGAGCCGCTTCATGATCTCGTCGAGAATCAGATCTCGACGAGTTCTTCGGTTTCAACTTTAACTTTGACTTCCACTCCGACATCGACTCGGACTCCGATTGGGATTCATCAAGTTGAGTCTGGGTACAACTCCTTCCCAATCATGGGAGGAGCCGGGAACTCCGAGCCGGCTACGCCATCGGACAACCCCCCGGTCCAACTCCCGTTCGGTCTCACCAATACTGCGGCACTATATCACCAGATGTACGCCGCAAAGCAACACGACCTAGCAATAACAGTGCCCAGCCAGATCATGACTTGTTGTGAGGACTCTGAGCCGGCCCCTGGGCCATCAGAGGACGACGACGACTTCACGATCTTGCTGAGCGACTCCCCAGACAACGTTGCACGCCTCAGCTGCAGCGCATACTTCAAGACCGACTTCAACCTCGAACAACCACTTGTTCGGCTACCGTCAGGACTCGTTGTCACCAACTCTCCAGGAGGACTCCTCGTCCACTGGCCTGGTGCAATCCCCGCTGATTCCCGACAAGATAACAAGTCGAGATTGAGTGCTGCGATTCTGGAAGAGTTGCCCTACCAAGACGGCAAGACAGCCTCGATCACTTCTTCATCTGATTCAACAGGAGATAATTTCTCCAGCGCCCCAACTTTATTGCTGCCTGACCCTAGCAGGCAGGTATACATGGCGGGAGCACCAGGACAGGGCGGATAGTATGATCGCGAACTCCTAGCTGACATCTCGGACGAAGAGAACTCGGTGGCGGGAGAAACCGATCAGCAGAAAACATCAATGCGTTCAAGGAATGGAAGGCGTAGGGAACGACAAGTCAGCGCGGCTATACGAGCCTCTGCCACCCAAAATCTTCATCAAGCTTTCCAGATGGTTGGGGACCAGCCGGTGCTCCAGGGAACCCCAAAAAGTCTCACTGTCGCTACTGAGATCATCAAAGCTTTACCCAATACTCCAGCGCTTAGGCAGGTTATCACCCTCCTGGAAACAATGCGACAAGATGTCAACGGCGGGGCAGCAGCAAGTCAAAACCGACCGCCACCGCAACCCCAGGGTAGCAGAGGCACTATCCAATCCCCACATCCAAGCCGAGCCGCTCCGGCGAACTCAAGATAGCTCGTCCTCCATGACACGACGGCTACTCATCAGGGTGGCAACAGGACTAACAACCCTCCTATGGCTGACCTCCGAGCCACGCTTAATGCAAATCGAGATGCTCGTTCTCAGATCGATGCACGAAGAGCCAAGCACATCGCGTCCGAGATTTGTAGGCGTGCTGAGTTTGAACAACTTTATGGTCCAATCCCAGCTGATCAAGAACAGCCTGATAACACCCCACCCCACGATACCAATCGTACATGGGATCAAGATCCGCCACGCGACACCAATCGCAGTCGTGGGCAGGACCCACCACGCGAAACTACTCGCACTCGCCAGCGCGACCCACCCCGCGCAACCACTCGCCAGCATGGGCAAGATCCTCCGCGCGATGGTGACCGCCACCGCGACACACGACATCACGGCAGAGATGACCACCCTGACAACGATCCCCCAGGCAATGATGGCAATGATGATTGCCCTCCCCGAGGACGCGATCACAATCATGGAGGCAACAGGGGCCGTCACGACCCTGAACCGAGTGGTTCTCCTAGCCACCACTCAGGCAATCGAGATGACGACTGAAGGGAGGACAACAACCGAAGAAGGCGAACTCCATCTCCACCTGACAAGTATGATGGATTCCTGGCTTTTTCCAGTCGAATCAAGAAGGTCCTATTACCCCAAAAGTTCAAGACTACTGGGATTGAGAAGTTCACTGGGAAGCAAGACCCAGACCAGTGGTTGCGCGTCTACTCGACAGCAATCACCATGGCAGGTGGCAGCAATGACGTCAAAGTCAGATACTTTCCAATCATGATGGATACTGCACCATTAACATGGCTCGAAGGTCTCCGCCCCGGCTCCATCAACACCTGGGAACAACTCACACGCAAGTTCACCGCCAACTTTCAGGGAACCTGGGCGCGGCCCGGAACCCGCTTTGAATTATCAGCTTGCCGCAAGAAAAAGGTGAAACTTTGCGCAAGTACATCAATAGATTCTTCGAGAAGAGGGCAACAATCATAGATGTGTCGGACAGGGAGATCATCGACTGCTTCCACGACGGTCTATGGGCACGCGAGCTGCATTGCGAGTTTGGAAGACGTCGCCCAGACACTATTGCAGAACTCAGACGCATGGCCGCTGATTGGGCAGATCAAGATGATCGTGAACGCAAACGCTTCGACCAACGCATGGACAACAACAACTCCAATGGTGGCAACAACTACAACAAGAGTAGTCCTGAACACCGTAACAACAACAGGCGTGACTTCAATCGCAACAACAAGCGCAAGCCAGACAACACAGTCGCGGCAGTTGAGCGCGCTCAGTGGAAAAAGACCAATCCTGATTTACGTAAAATCATGAATGTCCCATGCCCCTATCACCCTCATGGCAAGCACACGATGGCCCAATGCATCCACATCAAGAAGGAGTTCGACAAACATGAACTGACTGAGAAGAAGGAGTCAGAAGACAAAAAGAAAGACAGCGACGGTGATGACCCCAACAATGGTTTCCCTCAAGTCGACAACGTCTTGCTGTGCTTTTCAGTGAAGACACCCTCACCCAGTCCAAACGATCCAAAAAACTATCTCTTCGCGAGATCATGGCGATAGAACCAGCTACTCCCACATACCTCAAGTGGTCTGAGGTCCCCATCACCCTCTCCAGGGCGGACCAATGGACCAATTTCGCCAATCCAGGCAGATATCCACTAGTCTTGGATCAAGTCGTGGCACAAGCCAGATTGACCAAAGTGCTTATTGATGGTGGCAGTGGTCTCAATATTATCTTCACCAAAACCTTCACCAAGATGGGACTTGATATCACCAGATATATGAAGCCCATGGAATCCCCATTCTACGGCATTGTCCCAGGCAAAGCTGCAATTCCTCTGGGGCAAGTCACCCTACCAGTCACCTTCAGCACTGCGTCCAATTTCAGAACTGAGTACATCAAGTTCGAGGTGGCAGACTTTGAGACTTCGTACCATGCAATCCCCGGGCGTCCAGCCCTCGCCAAGTTCATGGCGATTCCGCACTATGTGTACCTTGTTCTCAAGATGCCAGCTCCCAACGGAGTTCTTTCCCTCAAAGGAGACCTCAAGATTTCACATGACTGCGACCTAGAAGCCATGGAGTTTGCAGCAGCCTCGCAAGTCCCCACATAGATGATGGAGGTTCATGCCCTCGCCAACAAGTCGGAGGAAGAAGGCTCAGAAGTCCCTGCCAAGAAGTCTACCAATATGAGTTTCAAGCCCTCTGAAGAAGTACAGATCAAGACTGTCGATCTTCTGACGGGCGACTCGTCTCACACTGCCCTCATAGGGTCCAGCTTAGATTGTAAATAGGAAGACGCGCTCGTCAAGTTCCTTCGCACTAATAAAGATATATTTGCTTGGAAACCATCCGATATGCCTGGTGTTCCTAGGGAGCTTGCCGAGCACTAACTCAATGTCAAAAAAGATGCGAAACCCAAAAGAAAACGACTGCGACGCTTCGACCAGGAACGACGCAACGCCATCAAGGCGGAGATAGTCAAACTACTCACGGCTGGCTTCATCAAAGAAGTTTTCCATCCAGAGTGGTTGGCCAATCCAGTCCTAGTCAGAAAGAAAAACAACAATGAATGGCACATGTGTGTTGACTACACAGATCTCAACAAACATTGCCCTCCAGACCCTATGGGTCTCCCACGCATTGATGAAGTCGTGGACTCCATTGCAGGATGTGCATTGTTATCCTTCCTTGATTGCTATTCAGGATATCATCAAATAGCCTTGGCCAAGGAAGACCAGATCAAGACATCGTTCGTCACCCCTTTCGGCGCTTTTTGCTACACTACCATGCCATTTGGTTTGAAGAACGCGGGAGCCACAATGTGCCATAAACAAATGCCTTTCCCCCAGATTGGTGTCAATGTAGAGGCCTATGTTGATGATGTGGTTGTCAAGACAAGAGATCCATACAACTTCATTGCCAACTTGCAGGAGACATTTGATAACCTCAGAACTTTTCGATGGAAACTCAACCCGACTAAATGCGTTTTTGGTGTACCTGCTGGCAAACTACTCGGATTTATTGTCAGTCACAGAGGCATTGAAGCTAATCCTTCCAAGATCACGGCTGTCCTTTAGATGGAAGCCCCGAAGAGTATCAAAGAAGTGCAGAGACTCACAGGATGCCTCGCCGCACTCAATAGATGTATTTCAAGACTTGGAGAAAAGGGTCTTCCTTTCTTCAAACTACTCAAGAAGCATGACAAGTTTACCTGGACCGAATAAGCCAATCAAGCTTTTGAACAACTCAAAGCCTATTTAACATCTCCACCAATCCTCGTCGCTCCAATCAAAGGTGAACGTTTACTTTTATACATTGCTGCTACTACACATGTGGTCAGTACCGTCATCGTGGTTGAGCGCAAGGGGGAAGGCCACGTGTTTCCAGTTCAACGTCCGGTATACTTTATCAGTGAGGTACTGTCTGCGTCTAAAATCCGTTATCCTCAAGTCCAAAAGCTCCTCTTTGCAGTATTTATAACCTCCAGAAAGTTGCGGCATTATTTTCAGTCTTTTCCAATTACTGTCCAGACTAAATTCCCTCCTGGAGAAATTTTCAATAACCCTGATGCGACTGGACGGATAAGCATGTGGAAGGAAGAAATTGCTGCATATAGTCTTGAATTTGGTCCCCAGACAGCTATCAAGTCTCAAGCTCTGGCAGATTTCACGGTTGAATGGATGGAACTTCAATACTTCAGATCAACTACTTGTCTAGAGCATTAGGTCATGTACTTTGATGGGTCTTTGAAGCTTGAAGGTGGTGGTGCAGGAGTCTTATTGATTTCCCCCAAGGGAGAACAACTCAAGTATGTTCTGCAGATTCTTTTTCCAGTCATAAACAATGAAGCTGAGTATGAAGCTATGCTGCATGGCCTTCGTATAGGAACGTCTTTAGGCATCAAGCGCCTTTGCGTTTATGGTGATTCCGCAGTAGCCATTAATCAAGTCAATAAAGATTGGGATACAGCTAAAGAGACAATGGATGCATATGTCAAGGAAGTACGCAAGCTTGAACGTCATTTCCTTGGACTGGAATTTCATCATATCATTCGTGATTACAATGTTGCCGCTGATGCCCTCTCCAAATTAGGGTCACAACGTGCAGATGTTCTAGTAGAAATCTTTGTTCACGAGCTACATCATACATCTATCACTGAAATAACTCCTGATCATACCACGGGTATTCCTCCACGTCCTGATCTGCATGTTATGGACATTGATACCAACTGGATGACACCTTTCATTGAGTACTTATGGGATCACAGGATACCAGATGATAAACAAGAACAAGCTCGCCTCCGGTGCAGAGCCGCTCACTACGTGGTGGTCAATAATACACTTTATCGACGTGGGGCTTCTGTCAACGTATTGATGAAGTGTATTCCAGCTGATCAAGGCAAGACTTTGCTTGAAACAATTCATAGTGGTGTGTGTGGTAATCATGCAGCTTCTCGCACACGAAAATTCATAGTAGGGAAAGCCTACCGATCGGGATTTTTTTGGCCAACGGCAACGAAAGATGCAGAAGAGATTATCAAGAGATGTCAAGGTTGTCAGGTCTTTGCTCGTCAAGCACACGTTCCAGCTCATGAGCTCCGCATGATTCCGCTCTCTTGGCCCTTCGCATGTTGGGGTTTGGACTTAGTAGGTCCTTTGAAAAAGGCCCCTGGTGGTTTCGAGTGGCTTATTGTCGTCATTGACAAGTTCACCAAGTGGATTGAAGCACAGCCTTTGGTCAACCCACGGGCTGAGAATTTGATAGAGTTTTTTAATGGCATCATCCAAAGATTTGGTTTACCCCATGAGATCATTACAGACTTAGGATCAGTATTCACAAGTGAGGCATTTCAAGATTATTGTTCACAGTATTCAATCGAAACTCACTACGCCTCGATTGCTCACCCCAAAGCAAATGGACAAGTCGAGAAGGCCAATGGCTTATTATTGCAAGGTTTGAAACCAAGACTTTATGAACCCCTCAAGAGATATGGCGGCAAATGGGCTCAAGAACTACCAGCCGTACTCTGGGGGCTACGCACGCAACCAAGTCGTGCGACCGGGCAGACACCTTATTTCCTAGTCTACGAGTCTGAAGCAGTTTTACCTGCTGATCTAATCTAGAATGCTCCATGACTGGAGAATTACGATGAACAAGTCGCTGAATAGGAGAGATTTCAGGACATTGATGGTGTCGAAGAAGCCCGGGTAGCAGCTCTCATTCAGAACACGCGCTATCTCGAAGGATTACGGCGTTATCACCAACGCTCTGTTCAGCCTCGTTCCTTCATTATAGGAATTCATTATAGGAGACTTGGTGCTGCGGCGCATAGAGAAGACAGATGGCCTGCATAAGCTCATGTCACGATGGGAAGGCCCGTTTCTTGTCAAACAAGTCATTGGGGCTGGAACTTATCGCCTCCAAACTCCAGAAGGTGAAGTCTTACCTAACGTGTGGAACATTGAACACTTGAAGAAATTCTACCCATAATTGGGTTCTAGGCGACATTCATATACTTTTTTGATTATCAAGAGATCAATAAAGTTGTTCTTCAAGTGCGCCAAACATTATAGTGTTTTATTTTTCTCATCAGAGAACCCTGTGTCATGCGTTTTGCTTTCATAAGCTTTCGCCCAGGGATTTGTTTCATTTATATACTCAGTCAATAGAAGCCACGACTACTTTTTCATAAGCGGCGCCAAGCCTCATGAGTCCTGGCAGATCTACACCAGTCTATACATGACTGCAGTTGTTAGTATCATTTCTATTTGACATATTGAAGGAGTTTTCTGCTCTGTGTCTATGTGCCGACTACATCAGACTCCTTTTTAATAATCTGAAGCTCAGTAGAGTCTTCTATTTTTTCACAACAGATAGTCCAGTCACTATCCCTTTTGTATCATGCAAATTAAAAGTACACCTACTACACCAGTAGTTTCATTGGCTCTGCATCAGCAACCCAGCAAGTCTTTTCACGACTTGTTTGAACAATTTTTCTGTAACTAAACAGTAATTGTACTACTTAGACCAAGGGTCTAGGCACATATTGTACTTTGCATGATTTCAATAGCCTATCAAGTCTACACATGACTAGTTTTCATTATTACTATAAGTGATCCAGTACCACTTTTCAAATAAACTCAGGCTATTATATGTCAAATCATTCAAATATGATACAGTACATCACATGCATAACCAAAAGCAACTTAAGTTTGCATATAATTGACAAGTGCATTGTTTTCAATTACATAACTATTGCAATGAGTTCACAAACTCTTCAGCCATTGGCTCTGTTTCTGTTACAAGAGCTTCATATTGTTCTTCTGTCGTCCCGGCTGGCAGATACTTCAACTCTAGTTTGGCCTCCGGGTTGTGTGCCTTGAATAGAGCTAAGACTTTGTTGGTACAGTCCTTCAGAGTGGTTTTACAGAAATCTCCAATTTGCTCCAGCACTTGGCGCAGACGATCCAAGAAGGACATGTTATCTCTTTCTATGCCTTCAGGAGTAAGCAGCTCAAAGACAGGCTCCATTGCCTCTTCCAAGTTCTTTCGCTCAACAAGGAAGTTGTTAACTTCTTCTTGCTTCAATTGCGCCGTCTTTAGCGCTTGTGCAAGTTCCCTCTCCATGTCACCACAAATTCGATGTTCCCTGGCGAACTCTTCGTCCTTCTTGGTGATAGAGTCCTTCAGTTGGGCCATTTCTTCAGCTTGGCGCTGCGACAGGTTATACCAGTCGGTAGCGTTGCTCTCTTCAACTTTCAGCTGCTTTTTGAAATCTGCACATATTCATTTGCATTATTAGTATAACTTGCATTATTTCATTATTTTACGATTATGACAATAGTACTTACTGGAGTTCTCTTTAGCCAAATTTGTGACTCGGCCTTCAAGGCTTTCTTTCACTTCAAGGAGGCTTTCATATTGCTTTTCATGCCATTCATTTTCTTTCTACATCTTCAGCCGAACGGGCCCTGTGGCCCGGCAACGCTCCCCTGTGTAGTCCTTGCTCTCTGGTCCTCCTGGGCTGCCATTTCCTTGGTGACCTTCGTGCTATCTTGGCCCAGAGATGACGTGGCAGTGGTCCACGTGTCATGCCCAGTCATTGCTCGGTTGTCGGTGACATGGATGACCTCCTGATTGTGCTCCGTGTTAAGTACGGCTAAGGGAGGTAACTGGCCGAATCGTGTCATTTGGCCGAGTAGGTCATTTCCGACCCCTATAGCACGTGTTTCTCCATTTTGTACCTGCACAATGGTCAATCACCAAAACTTGTGGGAATAGGTAGTGATAAGCCTTATAGCTATGGTGTATGGTTCCATTGTGTTTATTTTATACTCGGTTGGAGGTCAGAATTCGGTCCGTAACGACCACCAACAGGCTCCCCCAAACTTAGATCTTTGCTCGTCCCGAATAAAGAAATTGAATTAAGAGCAAGACTAAGATAAGGGTTCTTTTATGACATGAATATTCCAAACTTTTCTCTATACCTGTGAATTTGTAGTGGCTAGTCCCTAGATCTTGGGCGGTTGATAATTGGAACGGCTCTTACAACAAGATCCTCTTGGTCTTTTTGCATTTGGGATTTTTTGATTTTTGCAAATAAATAACCCTTGTTCTTTCGTCCCTGATACTCTCAGATCTCTGGAGTGACTCTTTTTCACTCACTCTCTCTTTTGTAATTTTCTTTGTCTCTCAGGTGGTGATCTTGTCAAGTCATGTACTTCTGTCAAGTCGAAGATTGGTTCCCCGAGTTCTCATCATCTCCCCTTGGTCAGATTGCAAGTTACAGATGAAGAGTTCATGTCGGTCCTCAGTCTCGTGACACCTTTTCTTTTCTTTTCCCTTTGGGAACTTTTTTTCTGTTCATTCTTTTTTTCACTTAGACCTTCATGAGACCTTTATTTTTTGTCTCTCTTTTTTAGGGTATCACCAAGGTATGAGGACTTCTACTACACTCTGATGATAAATTTGCTTGTAACAGACTTGAGGCAATGTGATCATCTCTGGGGACTCAAAATTCGATAAGACTTTGTACTAGCCATGAAAAGTTTCTCAGGAATAATCTCGTTAGATGTAGTAGCCAGGATGAAGGGATAGGGTACAGTTTTATATTTTCAAAATTTAAATTCTCCCGATAGAATGAACAAGTGTTTTGTTTTATCGAGGCATATCACAATCATCCGCAACTTAGATCAGGGGGGTCCTATCATGAAGTATGTTCACAGGCAATAGATACTAAGTTGAAACAAGCAATACACAAGTTCGTGGCATAAAAGAAAAACCGAGATGGCAAGCTGCATAACGGGATGCACAGAGGCACTCGCCTTCGCGCCTAATAGATATGTGTCCAATTTGATTCTCCATCTTCCCAGCTGGCAAAATCCTTTCCACTCTCCTTGGCACACCTACATGTTTTTCTTTTGCTTCAAGTTCAGATTTCCTTCAAGTTTATCCTTAACATGTCATTTCCTTTGACCTCATCTCTAAATTTCCTTATGTGTATGCACACCATGCAGGTCGATGGCTATTGCTGACTAAGTTTAATGAGGACATCGCTACTATTGATACAACCACACCTAGTGCTCAGCAAGGACCATTGACTCGAATCCGAGCACGACAACTCAATTATCAGGTAAAGTCATTTCTTGCTGTCCAAACAAGTTCTTATTTGAATGGGGTACTACTAAACAAGTGTGATGATTTTCTTATTCTTAGGAACATGGGACATGAACAAGATTGGAGGGACAACAACCAAAACAATAAAGCATGTCTGAACAACCAGTTCAAATCCTCGGGCGTCCAAATCGGACCATCGAGTTCGGACCCTCCAGGCGCGTCCAGTTCGCACCACTAGATAGGGACAACTTACGAAGGCCATAACTCCTAGCTCCGATGTTTGTTTGAGGCCTATGAGTACTTGTTGGAAAGGTCTTAAAGTGTACTTTCAGATGGATCCAAGATCATGGCGAAATTCCACCGGAGCTAAGAGCAGTTTACAAAATGGCGATCAGTATTCCAGACTTGTGCTGAGTCATTTGTATCTCGTCCAGCCCACTAGGGGGCCATTCTATCTTAGGGTTTACACCCTCCCACGACTCTTGGCTGTCTCCCATGTATAAATACATGCTCCAGCCGTCAAGAGAAGGTTGGGTTTTGTTTAGATGTAAGTTTAGCCTTCAGCTACTTCCTGGTGGATGCGTGTGTCGATTAGACCACCCATTTGCTTGATTCAGAACCCCAAACCAGAACCCCAAACTCGTGCGTATCAGATTCATCCTTTGGGCAAGGTATGTGTGCTATTTAAAAGGTCTGTGTGTTGTTTGCTTGTCCACTTGTTCTTGCTTGTTCTTCGATTTGCTTGCAGGTTCAAGGTTGTTCTTGGCACAGCAAGAACAACACAATCAGAGGCGGTGTAACTGCCGCTAAGGCGCAGCTTGAGCCCTTGTGGTGCTGTAGTCGGGCAGCACAACGTCGATCCTCCTCAAATCGAGTTATCCCCTACTCTCATCGAAAGATCGGGAACAAACCCTAGGGGGTTCCATCAAGGTTGGAGTCTCTTATTCATGCTAATCATGCCATGCATTCTATCCGTTTTTATAGCACCAGAGAGCCAAATATTCGATATCAGCTAAACATGCAAACGAACTCAAGAAATGTTTTCAGTTTCAAAGAATTACAGTGACTATATAATGAAAAGATTGTACAACATAATTAAATAACTCTATTTGGAGATGCCAGTTTGTAAGGATTCAAACATATTTGTTGTATTGTACTTACTGATATGTTTCATCTGCGAGTTTGCGCGTGGTTTTTGCTAATGCCATATGTTTTTGCCATGAATCAATGATACGGTCTTTGCTTGTGACGGCTTAAATATTTAAAATCATGGTTATGTAGTTTGGTATTCCCAATATCAGTTATCGATTTCAATGTATCGGCTTGTCTGTAATCGAGTTGATTTTCCTGATAGTCTGTTTCTGATTTTGTTTCCATTCACGAATAAAAATACAATGACAAAAGCGGTTACAATCTGTTTCCAATTGGTTTTTTTTCAGAACTGTTCTCGGTTGTTTTCATTCCACATTTTCACTCACCGTGCCTTAGGGTTGGTAACTACTACAGAACTCCCTATCACAAACAGTCCATCACAAACGGTTCCAAGAAACCGTTTGTGATGCCCTCATCACAAACGGTTCCAACGGCTACATGCCCCACCTGCCTTGGAACCGTTTGTGATGAGGTCCATCACAAACGGTTCGTAATACGAACCGTTTGTGATGGCCTGGAGGGGCATCACAAACGGTTCATAACACGAACCGTTTGTGATGGACCAGCATCACAAACGGTTTGTGTTAGGAACCATTTGTGAAGTCTCGTACAGTACAAAACCCCACTTACCCCTCCCACTCTTCTTCTCCAACCCGACACCCACCATTTCTTCCACCATTCTTGCGGCCATTTCTCACCAAATTGCTCAAGAAAGATCAT
>OAMR01000441.1:457455-515227 GCA_900205405.1 Echinochloa crus-galli | reverse complement strand
TAAATCAATCTGAGTTTTAGGTGTTTTTGGTGTAGTTCAAAATATGCTCAAGATATGACAATGAGCTTTGGATATGTTGTTCCTTTTGATATGCTTTAGGCTTGTAGCAAAAGTTGACATGATGTTTATGAGTACATATTGAGTTATGATTTATGAGCTATTTATGCTAGGCTAAGCTTAATGCTTTTTATAGCACATTAAATAAAATTTTAGGGAATTATAACTTGTAGGAGAAAGTTGAGACCAATACGTTTAATAAATATATAAATGATCTTACGCTAACTATAGGTCATTACTCATAAAATAATCTTTGTGTAGCTAGAATGGGTCGTTTCTCACGAATCAAGACCCGTCGTGCCCGACCCGCCACTGATGATGTGGCCAATCAAGGGCCCGAATACCTTGCAGATGGAAGCCCGACCCAATTCCTCAACCTCGCCGCTGGCGACGAGCAAGCAGTTCCCAACGAAGCCGCCGGCGATGAGCAAGCAGTTCACAATGAAGCCAGCTCATCAGGGAAAGCAAAGACCAAGCGAGGGCCAAACAAGATGCCAGAAGGCCGAACTATAATCCGTGAGGTCAATGAAGCCGGAGAGCCTACAGATCCTATTGAGGCCCAGGGGCCCTACAAGACGGCCATCGGCAAAATAGTGATGCAGAATATTCCCATCAAATGGAGGTGGTGGAGGAATAAAAAAGAGCCCCAATGGCAAGTTCCAGATGCGACCAAGGAGATATGCTGGACCAAGTTGAAAGAAAAGTTCACCTTCCCTCCTGATACGGAGAACATGATGAAGAAAAAAGCATTGCAAATAATGGCTCGCCGGTTTCAATATTACAAGCATAAACTATACAAAGACCATGTCCTGCAAGGAACTGATCCAGATTTCTCAGAATGCACAATTCAGCAACCTTTTTGGAGAGATTTTGTGGATTACAAGCTCTCTGAAAAAGCCAAACAAGCTAGCAACAGAAATACTGAGATCGCAAAGAAAAACTTACACCCACATACCACCGGATCTCGTGGGTACGTAAGGAAGATACCCGAGTGGGAGAAGCAGGCTGATGAGCTGGAAAGCAGTGGTGTTGAGTTGCAGACAGCAAACTGGGAGCAAAGGTCTGTGACTTGGGCTCTAGGGCATGGGTGTAAATACGGGCCTGATGGAAAGCTTATCCATAGGGATTCTCGTGCCGAAGAAGCGGTCAAACGGATCGAGCAAGCACATTCAGATATTGCCTCAGGTTCCTTTGAATCAAAAAGGGAGAATGATGCCCTTACCCGTGCCTTGGGAAACAAAGAGCATTCCGGACGCACACGAGGTGCCGGAATCGTTCCATGGGACAAAGGCTTTGAGGCAGATTCGGGCTCGTACAGAAGTCGGTCTCGGGGCAAAGCTCAGATGCAGGCAAACTACGAGAGGCTTTTGCAACCGGTCCGTGACGAAATGCAGGCTTCACATGATAAGCTGCGTGAAGAGTTTCACTTTAGCCAGCATGGGCCTGTTGCAGCATTAGATGGCGGCTCAGGTCTCCCTAGCCCAATGGTGCGTCGGAGCAGCTGCGGGAGTAACGTGCATCCCCATCCCATCGTAGAAGATCCCAAGTTGAGATTTCCAGTGGATGATATCACAGAACCTCGAAGTTGCAAGTTATACGCGATGTTAGGGTTAATTAAGACCAAGGTGGCCATTGGTCAAGCTCTGCCTACTAAGGAACGAGAGGTGTTGCATTGCCGTGTATTGCCCGCTGGCTTTGCACGAGTCACAATTGATGCACTAGTCAAAAAGCGGTACGGCATAGTGGAGCTGGAATTTCCGGGGGAGGATGACGCCGTACGGTTGAGAGATAACCTTGGTTGCATTGTTGGATGGCGCAAACGCTATATATCCTTTGGTGATTCCGATTCGGAGTCAGATGACGACGGCGGCATCAATGATCATGAACCTTCTAGGCAACCAAGTCTGCCTCATAGGGAACCAAGTCCGTCTCCTTGGCAACCAAGTCTGCCTCCTAGGGAACCAAGTCCGTCTCCTTGGCAACCAAGTCTGCCTCCTAGGGAACCAAGTCCGTCTCCTAAGGACCCGACTACACCTCAGACGCAGAAGCGGCGACAAACCGCTTCAAGCCCGCCTCAGAGAAAGTCAAAGAAAAAACTGGTGAGTGGAAGCGTAACATCCCTGCTCCCTGCTAAGGAGGATGTAGTGGTAAGCAAATCTGCAATTGATCATTTTACCAAGATGGCATTGGTAAAACAGACAGGGAATAGAAACAGCGCAAGTCAGAATTTGAGCGTATAACATCCAAAAGGGCGGCACCTTCCTTCAGCAAGGAAGTGCTCGACAATCCGCTGCGGAAAGAGAGGAAGCAGCTAGGCAGAAATTCCTAGAAGAAACCGGTCTCTCAACACAAGACCTTCATATGTTGCAACAAGACACCCCTCAAGTGGATATGCCATTCGCGCCTCTCGCGCCACCAAAATAGCCGTTTGTGTTGGGGAACGACGTGGTTCGCCCAGAGGATATTCCTAATCTACCAACGAGGTTGAGGCAACTGCATCAATGGTACAAAACTCAAGGGGGTTCTGAACAATTTGGGGTCAGGTACCCAATCGAATTGTTCGGCAAGCACGACGAGAAAGAAACTCATACCATACTGTGGATTGAGTTTCTTCATCTATATGAGATGTACCAACAATACTACCTCGATGTCAGCATCTTCCTTTGGTGCTTGTAAGTATCATAACTAAATCTCTTCCGTTCTTTTGTTGGCGACATAAACTCTTATAACTTGATCTTTCTGTAGGATGGAATCCCAAACTTTTAGGCGAAGAGGGATATGCAAAGATGTAGCCTTTTTGGACCCGTGCGCGATAAATGAAAAGTCCGTGGGTAACCCTGACACACACCGTTATCTGTACACTGCTTTTTGCGCGCTGAAAGAGAAAGAACGCATAATTCTACCATACAACTGCTCGTAAGTGTGTTCCTAGTTACATTCATCTATACAATAACATGCTTTCAGTTTTCTATTTTCTAACATGTGTGAAATGTTTACAGGATGCATTTTGTTGTCTTCGAAATCTCCCTTCTAAATAGCCACATAACGGTTCTTGACTCATTAAGAAGGCCTCGGGAACTCATCCAGCCACTGCTCGAAGTGCTTGACATGTAAGTATTTAATGTTGTGTTGGTTCGTTGTATCGAGTCGTATTATGTTTTATTTCATCAACCCACCCTCAATTACTATTTAATGTTGTTTAGGATATTCGCAATGTACTGTAAAAAACACCCGGGGATGTTTAGACCTTATCAGAAAAGGTTCACCGTAGATGATGCCAAGTGGATTAAAAGACAGCGGTCGGGTACCTGCAGATGCGGGTTCTATGCGATGCACTACATCCACCAATACAACATAGATGACTTTTCCGCATTAGAAGAAATGGTTCGTACTAATCTAGCAATCTAATCATGACTTTTGCTTTCTGAACATTATTTTGAAACCATATGCTAATGCATTCCTTTGATTCTAATGCCATCTATGCAGGAAAAAGAACTAGGTGCCGAGGAGATGCTTGCAGGAGAGATACTGGCACTCTAAGAACAACTAGCTGGGTTCATTCTGGATGAAATTGTGAGGGAACAAGGCGAGTTTAACATTATGAAGGTATAAGACACATGGCATACATAGAACCTTTAGATTCGTTGGACTTGTAATAAGTTTCGAATTTGGTTTAATTTCAAAACTTGTCAAACATTGTTAAACTGTGCTTGCGATGTGAATATGTGATATCTTTGATCTCTACATGTGCATGTGATGTGTATATGTGCTGTATATGTGATTGTGATGTGTATATGGGCTGTATATGTGCAGTATACGTGTTGTATATAAAAATCAAAAAAAGAAAATCACAAACGGTTGATGCCACAAGCCGACCGTTTGTGATGCCTGCAACATCACAAACGGTTCATGCCAACAACCGTTTGTGATGTCTCTGGCATCACAAACGGTTCGTATCACCACCCGTTTGTGATGTGGGAGGCATCACAAATGGTTTGTGTTAACAACCGTTTGTGATATTGGAGGCATCACAAACGGTTGTTGGCACGAACCGTTTGTGATGCTCAGCATCACAAACGGTTCCTTAACCGTTTGTGATGCCCCGAGCATCACAAACAGAATACCACAAACGATTCTGAGAACCGTTTGTGATAAGGGTTCCCAACCGTTTGTGATCAAGGTCGCTGGAGTAGTGGTACATTGCTACATATCAGCGGTCTGATAGGTCGTCTCATGCAATGCCATGTAAGAATTTTGATCATGCAATGCGAGGTAAGAGAATGAGGTCATTGTTTCACGAAACAACCGCCTCATGAGCTAAATTTTAAGACTACGAGACAACTTTCCCATCATTGTACGAGTTTTTTTTGCAATGCAACCAATAAGAGCATCTCCAAGAGACTAGCCAAATTATTTTCTAAAGTTAAATTTAGCTATTGTTAGAGAAAAAACGTTTCCAACAGACTCTGTAAATGACTCTCGAATTTAGTGGCTCTCCATTTCATCTCATTCGCTAGCTATTTAGCTAGCTTACCTTACTAGTCATCTTTACAAAATCTGTTGGATTACCCCATTGAATTAGATGGCTTTCTGTTTTTACAAAGGGGCTATGATCTTTATATTTAGTTAACACATACAGAGTCTATTGAAGATGCTCTAATATCCCTTTATTTTTTCATAAATTAAGGGATTTTGTATTGTCACGAGACAACTAAAACAAGCATATTGTATAGGTTGTTTGATAAGTCATCCCAAGATTAAGTGTTGCTGCATAAGATCGCCTATTAAATGACACAAATGTACTTGCCCTTATACGTTCCTGGTTTGCCATTGGTCCCCGTATGCATTTTTTTGGATTACACAGTACAACGCAGACGCTCACACACGCACGCACACTCACCCCTATGAATACACGTACACAAACCCTACCCTACGAGCACCTCCGAAGGACTGAGCAGAGCATCGGCAGATCTGGAGATTCCCGAAGTTACCATTGGCACCTCGTTGTTGACGGAAACGCCGCTTACCACTCAACGCATAGCGCCGGTAAATACTGGTAAATCCCAGAAAAAGGTGCGAGCACTAGAATTTGAACCATGGTGGGTAGCGTCCCACTAGACTTACCATTGGACTACAAGTCCAATCGCCCCCATATGCATGCTTGGTGTCGAAAGGTGGTGTTTGTGTGGTCGATAGCCCACCTGCTGTCTAACTTAACAGGCCTAGTTGGCACTACTGCCTGGCCCGATCTGCTGGGGTGCTGTGATGGGTTTGGCCCAACGGAACTCAGAGCAAATAACTCTGTGAATTTTTGCCCGAGCAGTGAGCGAGCTAACAGATTTCACGCAGGTCTACACAAATCCAGAAAAAAATACGTATATCAAGAATAGCTAAGAGGAACGGGGTAAGCTTTTCGTTTGAAGATGCTTCTAAATATTAGTTCTTTGTTTTCTAGTAGGAGGGGTGTGAGTGTGACGGAGCAGCACCATACCTCCTACCAACTAGACAACTAGTATGTGCTAGAGCCTATTTGCTGTTGTTATATTTATATGTATATGTATGACAAAATCCAAAATAATATTGTTCTTTGTTTTCTGAAGAACCATTACTACAAAAAAGCAAGAAAGGAACTTTCTAGAAGGGACGCCCCTAGAAGATGAGAGACAGTGGAGCGGTTTCTCATACATATCCCCTCGCACTCAAGGATACTGAGCCAATATAGGGCCCAGATCGATCTGGTCAGGTATTGTAGGGCTAGAAGAGGAGAGACAGTGGAGCGGAGAACAAGGACCATGTGAGGAAGAGGCTGCCTAGTGGTTGGACGGCAGTTTGAAGGGAAGCAAATAGGACGGATGGCTTGCATGTATTGCTTCAAGGCATATGAAAATATTGCATTTTTCTAAAACATGGTAAAATAGTTTTATCTTCCTCATTTGTCCTGGTTTAATTTTAGGGGAGTTGAAGGTTCAATAGACATTAGTCCCGGTTGGGTGGTAATACCAACGAAGTTTCTATTGGTGTTATCTTTCAAGACTAAAAGTCATACACTGGTGAATTGAAAAGGAAAGAATCATGTTACATATGTTGCGTAGATGAGATGGTAAGGAATTACGTATACATGTGAGGTGAGAGGTCTGGGGTTTGAATCTCACACATCACACACACACACATTTTGATGTGTTAACTCGTGTGACTTATGCAGGCCTCTTTCTGGGCGAGAAAGAATTTTTTTATATATTTTTGAGGAATGCTCTAGTCTAGGATTTCTAGGTCCGGATCAGGGAAACCATGACTAAATTCCTTCGCCGACAGTCAAGGACTATGTGGGATTTCTCAAGTAGTGTTTTCTTCTTCATATAAGCTAAGTTGTCCATTGGAATACCTTGAAGAAACAGTTGGCCTTGGCCTGGGTATTATTTACAAAAAAGGAATAGCTAATAGCTAATCCATCAATTGCAAGAGGAACTGTATGTAATAATTTGGCTTGATTCCATTATTTAAAAAAACAAATGCAAAGCTAAAGAGAATGCAAATTAGAAAACCTACTCTTGGTAGCCAAGCAAAAATAATACAATTTGTTGGTGTTGAGTGGAGCTCAGGATTAATCAGAGCTCAAGGTATGGGTAAATGACAGATACCCCACCGTTCATGGTAGCTATCTTTTCAAGATCATGCGTTTTTTCTCATTAGCACTTTCCGTTACAGCAGTTGGGATCAGAAAACTAGAAGGGTTGTTTGGTTCTCGCTTTTAGGAAAACTAGATTCCCTAAAACTCATTTTAGCCTACCGATCTTTAAAACGATGTTTGGATAGGCCAACTAACTTGGATTTATCTAAAACTAGTTATCCGTGAACCCAGGAAAGTGAGTTTTAAGAAAAACAACTTCCGATCGTTTTTCAGAAAACTAATCTACGCTATATTCGATCGTTCGATATATGCGTAACAAAACAATGCGATTACTCCTTGGCACCTAACCAAACTTCGTGATTATCCTCGGCCAACGCTTGAACTTTGTCTTTAGCCTCCCTATCGCAAGAGAAAGACCCAAAAATTAATACTAATATATTACTTCTCACCGAAAACATGTTTTAGACTCACCTGGGCCAAACAAAGAATACGTAAACATGGTGTAACAAACTAACTAACCTAAAACTTGGTTTTCTAGAACTCCTACTAAAACTTGTTTTGTTAAAACTAGTTTTTATTTCGAAGATCCAAACAACCACTTAGTATTTCTCCCTCCTTCCCAAATCATAGTATATTTTGACCTTTCTAGATACATAGATCTCCTATATATTTAGTCTTACCGTATAAGATATGCATATAGAAACATTAAAACCACCTGCAATTTGGGATGGAGGGAGCTAATACAATAACGTGAAGCACAACTAGCCATACATTATATATATGGAGTTGACCAAGTCGCTATCAGCCATACCCACACTAAAATACTAACTATTTTCCTCCCATATATCTTTTATATATAAATGGCCAACGGTTTCTAATACATTTGGATTACTAGCTATAAATGCTACCTATAGGTGATGAGTTTGCAGATGATTATGTTAGGAATTAGGCGATACCTCGCGCGATGCCATGGGAATTTTTAAACAATATTAAAAAAATTAAAAAAGGAAACACTAAGGTGATTGTATAGCAACATTTTTTTGCAATATTATACATGATTTAAGATTAAATTTAAAAATAGAAACACTGATGGGCAAATCATCGGTCACTGTAGGGTTATAGCGACCAGACCTATTTGTCGCTGTAAGTGGTGTCGGTACAAGTTTATACCGACCAACGTGTCTATACCGACCGACAGTTCAATGCCCAGAGTCACCTTGTACCGACCAATTGTTTGAGGATATAAACTAGTTACACCGACTGATGGTTCAACGAGATCATTTAAATAGAACAAAAAAAAGAATGTTAATTTAGCGTGAGTGACCACAATAACCATGCAGACATTCATCAGAACATATGGGGTATCACATCAACCATACAGAAATATGATCATGACATTGTTTCATTCATGTAGGTGAATTCCAGAATTTGAGAATGTTACATAAACAGTATTAGTATCACACTAGATACTATATTACACATAGCCTAGCTGCACATAGCTTATATTGGCATCCATCAGCAGTTGAGCACTATGATCGGCTTAACTTGTAACTAGTTTATATCCTCAAACAATTGGTCGGTACAAGGTGACTCTGGGCATTGAACTGTCGGTCGGTATAGACACGTTGGTCGGTATAAACTTGTACCGACACCACTTACAGCGACAAATAGGTCTGGTCGCTATAACCCTACAGTGACCGATGATTTGCCCATCAGTGTTTCTATTTTTAAATTTAATCTTAAATCATGTATAATATTGCAAAAAAATGTTGCTATACAATCACCTTAGTGTTTCCTTTTTTAATTTTTTTAATATTGTTTAAAAATTCCCATGGCATCGCGCGAGGTATCGCCTAATTCCTAACATAATCATCTGCAAACTCATCACCTATAGGTAGCATTTATAGCTAGTAATCCAAATGTATTAGAAACCGTTGGCCATTTATATATAAAAGATATATGGGAGGAAAATAGTTAGTATTTTAGTGTGGGTATGGCTGATAGCTACTTGCTCAACTCCATATATATAATGTATGGCTAATTGTGTTCACGTTATTGAATTAGCTCCCTCCATCCCAAATTGCAGGTGGTTTTAATGTTTCTATATACATATCTTATACGCTAAGACTAAATATATAGGAGATCTATGTATCTAGAAAGGTCAAAATATACTATGATTTGGGAAGGAGGGAGAAATACTAAGTGGTTGTTTGGATCTTCGAAATAAAAACTAGTTTTAACAAAACAAGTTTTAGTAGGAGTTCTAGAAAACCAAGTTTTAGGTTAGTTAGTTTGTTACACCATGTTTACGTATTCTTTGTTTGGCCCAGGTGAGTCTAAAACATGTTTTCGGTGAGAAGTAATATATTAGTATTAATTTTTGGGTCTTTCTCTTGCGATAGGGAGGCTAAAGACAAAGTTCAAGCGTTGGCCGAGGATAATCACGAAGTTTGGTTAGGTGCCAAGGAGTAATCGCATTGTTTTGTTACGCATATATCGAACGATCGAATATAGCGTAGATTAGTTTTCTGAAAAACGATCGGAAGTTGTTTTTCTTAAAACTCACTTTCCTGGGTTCACGGATAACTAGTTTTAGATAAATCCAAGTTAGTTGGCCTATCCAAACATCGTTTTAAAGATCGGTAGGCTAAAATGAGTTTTAGGGAATCTAGTTTTCCTAAAAGCGAGAACCAAACAACCCTTCTAGTTTTCTGATCCCAACTGCTGTAACGGGAAGTGCTAATGAGAAAAAACGCATGATCTTGAAAAGATAGCTACCATGAACGGTGGGGTATCTGTCATTTACCCATACCTTGAGCTCTGATTAATCCTGAGCTCCACTCAACACCAACAAATTGTATTATTTTTGCTTGGCTACCAAGAGTAGGTTTTCTAATTTGCATTCTCTTTAGCTTTGCATTTGTTTTTTTAAATAATGGAATCAAGCCAAATTATTACATACAGTTCCTCTTGCAATTGATGGATTAGCTATTAGCTATTCCTTTTTTGTAAATAATACCCAGGCCAAGGCCAACTGTTTCTTCAAGGTATTCCAATGGACAACTTAGCTTATATGAAGAAGAAAACACTACTTGAGAAATCCCACATAGTCCTTGACTGTCGGCGAAGGAATTTAGTCATGGTTTCCCTGATCCGGACCTAGAAATCCTAGACTAGAGCATTCCTCAAAAATATATAAAAAAATTCTTTCTCGCCCAGCAACATTGCATTGCAAGGGAATGACATTGTGTAGAGTTAAAATTGTTGTTTCAATACTCATTTGTGGTTCCAAGGATGCATCATCTTATTTTATCATTCTTTCTATGCATTAAAGATTTTGGTTTGTAAAATCTCACTGATTGCATTCTACTTTTGATTTCAGGATCTTCTAGGATGGTGCTACTTAATAAGTTAAGCCGATCATAGTGCTCAACTGCTGATGGATGCCAATATAAGCTATGTGCAGCTAGGCTATGTGTAATATAGTATCTAGTGTGATACTAATACTGTTTATGTAACATTCTCAAATTCTGGAATTCACCTACATGAATGAAACAATGTCATGATCATATTTCTGTATGGTTGATGTGATACCCCATATGTTCTGATGAATGTCTGCATGGTTATTGTGGTCACTCACGCTAAATTAACATTCTTTTTTTTGTTCTATTTAAATGATCTCGTTGAACCATCAGTCGGTGTAACTAGTTTATATCCTCAAACAATTGGTCGGTACAAGGTGACTCTGGGCATTGAACTGTCGGTCGGTATAGACACGTTGGTCGGTATAAACTTGTACCGACACCACTTACAGCGACAAATAGGTCTGGTCGCTATAACCCTACAGTGACCGATGATTTGCCCATCAGTGTTTCTATTTTTAAATTTAATCTTAAATCATGTATAATATTGCAAAAAAATGTTGCTATACAATCACCTTAGTGTTTCCTTTTTTAATTTTTTTAATATTGTTTAAAAATTCCCATGGCATCGCGCGAGGTATCGCCTAATTCCTAACATAATCATCTGCAAACTCATCACCTATAGGTAGCATTTATAGCTAGTAATCCAAATGTATTAGAAACCGTTGGCCATTTATATATAAAAGATATATGGGAGGAAAATAGTTAGTATTTTAGTGTGGGTATGGCTGATAGCTACTTGCTCAACTCCATATATATAATGTATGGCTAATTGTGTTCACGTTATTGAATTAGCTCCCTCCATCCCAAATTGCAGGTGGTTTTAATGTTTCTATATACATATCTTATACGCTAAGACTAAATATATAGGAGATCTATGTATCTAGAAAGGTCAAAATATACTATGATTTGGGAAGGAGGGAGAAATACTAAGTGGTTGTTTGGATCTTCGAAATAAAAACTAGTTTTAACAAAACAAGTTTTAGTAGGAGTTCTAGAAAACCAAGTTTTAGGTTAGTTAGTTTGTTACACCATGTTTACGTATTCTTTGTTTGGCCCAGGTGAGTCTAAAACATGTTTTCGGTGAGAAGTAATATATTAGTATTAATTTTTGGGTCTTTCTCTTGCGATAGGGAGGCTAAAGACAAAGTTCAAGCGTTGGCCGAGGATAATCACGAAGTTTGGTTAGGTGCCAAGGAGTAATCGCATTGTTTTGTTACGCATATATCGAACGATCGAATATAGCGTAGATTAGTTTTCTGAAAAACGATCGGAAGTTGTTTTTCTTAAAACTCACTTTCCTGGGTTCACGGATAACTAGTTTTAGCCTACCGATCTTTAAAACGATGTTTGGATAGGCCAACTAACTTGGATTTATCTAAAACTAGTTATCCGTGAACCCAGGAAAGTGAGTTTTAAGAAAAACAACTTCCGATCGTTTTTCAGAAAACTAATCTACGCTATATTCGATCGTTCGATATATGCGTAACAAAACAATGCGATTACTCCTTGGCACCTAACCAAACTTCGTGATTATCCTCGGCCAACGCTTGAACTTTGTCTTTAGCCTCCCTATCGCAAGAGAAAGACCCAAAAATTAATACTAATATATTACTTCTCACCGAAAACATGTTTTAGACTCACCTGGGCCAAACAAAGAATACGTAAACATGGTGTAACAAACTAACTAACCTAAAACTTGGTTTTCTAGAACTCCTACTAAAACTTGTTTTGTTAAAACTAGTTTTTATTTCGAAGATCCAAACAACCACTTAGTATTTCTCCCTCCTTCCCAAATCATAGTATATTTTGACCTTTCTAGATACATAGATCTCCTATATATTTAGTCTTAGCGTATAAGATATGTATATAGAAACATTAAAACCACCTGCAATTTGGGATGGAGGGAGCTAATTCAATAACGTGAACACAATTAGCCATACATTATATATATGGAGTTGAGCAAGTAGCTATCAGCCATACCCACACTAAAATACTAACTATTTTCCTCCCATATATCTTTTATATATAAATGGCCAACGGTTTCTAATACATTTGGATTACTAGCTATAAATGCTACCTATAGGTGATGAGTTTGCAGATGATTATGTTAGGAATTAGGCGATACCTCGCGCGATGCCATGGGAATTTTTAAACAATATTAAAAAAATTAAAAAAGGAAACACTAAGGTGATTGTATAGCAACATTTTTTTGCAATATTATACATGATTTAAGATTAAATTTAAAAATAGAAACACTGATGGGCAAATCATCGGTCACTGTAGGGTTATAGCGACCAGACCTATTTGTCGCTGTAAGTGGTGTCGGTACAAGTTTATACCGACCAACGTGTCTATACCGACCGACAGTTCAATGCCCAGAGTCACCTTGTACCGACCAATTGTTTGAGGATATAAACTAGTTACACCGACTGATGGTTCAACGAGATCATTTAAATAGAACAAAAAAAAGAATGTTAATTTAGCGTGAGTGACCACAATAACCATGCAGACATTCATCAGAACATATGGGGTATCACATCAACCATACAGAAATATGATCATGACATTGTTTCATTCATGTAGGTGAATTCCAGAATTCCATAATGTTACATAAACAGTATCAGTATCACACTAGATACTATATTACACATAGCCTAGCTGCACATAGCTTATATTGGCATCCATCAGCAGTTGAGCACTATGATCGGCTTAACTAATTATCTAGCACCTATCCTAGGAGATCCTGAAATCAAAAGTGGAATGCAATCAGTGAGATTTTACAAACCTCCATCTTCAATGCATAGAAAGAATGATAAAATAAGATGATGCATCCTTGGAATCACAAATGAGTATTGAGACAACAATTTTAACTCTACACAATGTCATTCCCTTGCAATGCAAAGACAGAATAAAGTGGCCTTCAATGTTTCTATGAGAAGTGATCAAGTCAATGGTTCTTGACATCTAATATAAAGTAACTGAAAGACATAAATTAGTATGACAGCAGCATTAATTAAAGCATAACTCAGGGAGCTCTAGATTAAATGAAAATATCATTATCCTTCTAAAAGTTTGCTGGAGAACAGATTAAAAAAAATAGGTTTGCTGCAGCTGCAGATATTATGATATTACTGTAGATATGCATATACACGCTGTGACATTGAATGAAAGATGCAGACACATGGCCAAGAACAGATATAGTATAAACCAGGGCTTCCATATGAGAACTCTCTGCTTTTTATCTCACAAGTTTTGTGCTATCTGAAACTCTGAAACCACAAATATTTCTGCTGGTACTGCTACTGAAAGAGACTGAATGCATAAGCCTGATGTGATAATGATAAAGCAAACAGGTGTGGCACTATTCTAATAGCCTTGCATAGTTTTTTTGTCTGATTATTGCCCCAGTTAAGCTGCTGGTACTATTACTCCTAATATTCCTGCTGCTAGCCGATTCCTGGTTTTGCTAGTAACCAAACAAAGTGTACATGTATAGTACTAACAGCACATTTGCATCAGAAAAGTGCATCAGCATTGTCCTCTAAGCTATGATATACTCACTGATGGGCAAACTTGATTCAACAAAATATTTGAACCCTTTCCCTGCCGCCCCCTCCGCATATCCTGTGGTGACCTCGATGGATCCAGCAAATCCAGTTGCCTCCTTCTCATTGCCAGCATCCTCTGAAAGTCAATGTCAACTGATGGCAGAAGGTATTTTGTGAGCAAAAGTTCAACAGATTAAATGTCCAGAATAGATGTTCAGAAATCTAGAAGTGACGCCTAGCTAATCACCTATGTGGCATCTTTGCTTCCAAAATCGAAATTTTAGGACCAGATCCAACATGAGACGACTACCGGAGCACTTAACATTGCAGAATTTTGCATGAATCGAGCCCAAACTTACCACTTTCTGCAGCAACAAACAGGTCGCAATGGGCCCATCCTCTTTAGATCTCCCTCCGCTCCGCACATGGATTCAATGGAAGGCCACGTCCTGTGGCGATGAAAAGGGGGCCACACGAAGAGGGGGCATCGGGGCAGAGGCGGCCACAGATCCAGATCCACTACTTCACCCAGAAACTTCAGTTATAGAGATCGATAAAAATTAAGGACACTCATATGCGCGGAAGGGAGGAAGAATGGGAACAACACCTCATGAAGGGTGGCGCCGGGAGGTGAAAGCGCATGCCTGGACAGGAGTGATGGCGCCGTTTGGAGGGCAACCATAGTGCAAACGAGGATGGGAATGTGGCATCCTAGTTCAGATCCGGCCATTACCTCCCTTCTCCTCGCAATCGCTGGATCTGAAGGTGAGTGATCTGCCGGACGAAACCTCGAGATCCTAGAGCATCAGAGGTGGAAAACTCACGGTGGTCGGTCAGTGGAGCACGAGCGGCTGCGAAGGGCGGAGGAGATTGGGGCGGCGCAGGTGGAGCGGTGCGTTTGATGTGGAACGGTGGAAGAGATTGCAGCGCGAGATTTCTGGAGGACGCAGGCGCGCGGCAGCAATTTGGGAGAGAGGAGCAGTGGGCGGCGGTCGGTACAACTAGGAGGGTTCAGCTAGGGTTTCATTTTTTCAGCAAGAGGAATGCCTGACCTGTGGGCCGCTCGCAAAATTTTGCGTGTCGAGTGGGCCGGATCAGCGCGATGGGCCTTTTTTTTTTGGGAAACATAGCTTTCATTCAATGATTCAGAATTACAGTCACGTTAAAGTGATGGTAAAAGAAAGCTAGGTGGCTCATGCCACACAGATCTAGAACTAGGAGAGATTACATATTTAGCACAGAGATGAGCTACTTTATTTGCACTACGCCTAGTATGCAAACACTCAAAAGAGATCATTGTCGATGCCAGCACTTCCATCTCCTCCAGAATGACAGCAATTTCAAACTGTTGTTGCCTGCGGTTCTTCCAAAGGGTGACAAATTGAAGGGAGTCTGATTCGATGATTAGCCTCCTGACTCCTCCCTCCAGTGCCAACCTCAGTCCATCACGGCAAGCCTCTGCTTCTGCACCGAGAGCTGATGAAACAGCTGGGAGCCATCTCGATGAGGCGCCTAGAAAGGCACCCTCCGAATTGCGCATAACCACACCGGTGGAACCAGTCATGCTATCGGAACAGAAGCCACCATCACAATTGACTTTAACAACACCATGCGGCGGAGATTTCCATTGCTCCCTTGGCCGTGGCACATTTGCCAGCTGTTGTCGGGCCGGCAACAGTAAAAAAACAGGCATCCAGCGGCCACTCAATAGCCAGCCTGGGAGCGCGACGGGCCTGCTCTGCGTGTATATCGACTGATGGTTGGACCCAGGTATTGAGAAATAACGACGAACAGTTCAAGGTAAAATCAAACGATTTATACCAACCAATGTGTAGATGGATTAACTTGAAATACCAACGGATCGTCCGCGGGAGAGCTATACCAACCAACAGTTTAACGATAATTGTCCATTTATAGCGACTGAGGTCTGATGGTGCTTTGGTGTTGTGGTATAGTGATTCCTTTGCAAACGATATTATATATAAAAATATGTTCATTTTATTGTAAAAGAACAACTCTTAAATGATTGATCCTCTATGTATTTCTACCGTGTAAATTCTGTAGCATTGTACTCGTAAAGACCATGGATGCCATTGATAATAGAAGATCGATGGATGACATCTGCTGTGCAAATTTTGTAGCATTGTACTCGCAAAGACCGTGTACGATATTGGTCATAGAAGATCAATGGATGACATAAATGAATGGTCCTAATGGATGATGACGTGGTATTTGATATAATTGATTCATGGATGACATGGCTAGCTTGTATGTTGAGAGAAATAGTTGGTGGTGTGCATCTATATAGGTTGTATAGATATGGATATTTGCCACAACTGTTAAAGGAAGCTAAAAATTATACTAAGAAATTAAAAAATTGATCACTAAAATTAATAATGGTACTAAATATTGTAGGACAGTATGTTGTAATAATAAACTTTTGAGAAAGATGAGAAGTCTGTAGTGATAGGAATATCTAAAAACAATAGGCTAGCTTGAGGAGATGGACGGCTAGCATGACTTAGGTGGTCTCTCCTATTCGCCGTACCCATTTATATTTATATACTATATATAGTATAATTTATTCATGGTTGGAAGCACACGGGCAGACGAATATCGCAGCAGGGTCGCTGTCTGGACAGCGCAAAATATCATGTTTTTTTTGCGGGTAAGCGCAAAATATCACGTTATTATCTTTGTCCTTGCTCATAATGTTGTGGGTGCGGAATTGTCAAAAATATGTACTTCAACATATAGGAGTGTTTGTTCACTACTTTTGATAGGTGCCGAGCAGATGGAGCAAGCGTAAGCACATGAGTTGAGGGGACATATAATGAAGTTGTCCATTAGAAATTATTTTTCACGATGAAATCTAATAACATTAACCTATAAAGAATACAATTTAAAAACTTTCTAAAAAAGCAATTGTAGCTTATGGAACTTGCGAACCGCATGCTGCCCAATTAATCGTGCTATATATTTTCTTTAAATAAACTCCTATATACCTCCAAGTTACAAAATAAGATCCAAGAAATATTTTATTTATAATTTAGTCCTTATATCTTCAAATGATTACTATTTTTTCTCGTATATCTAATTTATGTGATTCTTGTGGTCGTACGTCCATAACAATGAGGATCTTTTAAAGTCATGAATATATTATTTTCTAACCGTTTGTTTTACTTTTCTTATATTAGTGTTTTTACACAACAACATAAAAGTAATATATTAAATAACAATAAAATAGTATGGAGACTATTTTAAAAGATAAAGCTCACTATTATGAACGTGTGACCGTAAGAATCACCTAAATCGTAGGTACGAGCAAAAACTAATAATCATTTTAAGATCTAAGGACTAAATTATAAATAAAAAAGTTAAAACCACCCATCAAAACCGCACCGATGGCCAAATTTGAACGGTTTTGATAATTGGATGGCCTAAGATACCCAGTTTTGAAGTTCGATTGTCAAAACCAAACTGAAGCCAGAGTTGGATGGTCAAAAATGGACCTTTTTCTTTTTACCTTGCCGTCCTGGAATTTGAGTGGCAGCGTGTGCTGCCATTCTCTATATGTTGGGTCCGCCCCTGCATACAACCAATTAAATGGTTAGTTAATATTACTTTTGTAATTCCAATAAGGGGTAACATGGTTATTTGTTATAACTAGTAATATGTTTTAAATTTTCTAAATGGATATTTTGGGATAGAGGGGAGTACATAGTTAATCACAACAGATTACCAAATTCCATATGCACATACATGTAAACTCTTTCTTAATTAGTGGCATCTGAGTGATTTCTCTTCACCATTATTTTGTCTTAAAAGTCCTAAAATTACATACTTTTGAGGAGTCGAGGAAGTATGCTTTGTTCTATTACTCTCTCTATTCTAAAAAATTTAATTTGTCAGTCCCACCTACATCGAATCGCCAAATAAAAGTCATTCTGAAATGACTGTCCCTACCACCATTAAGTAATATGACACAACTCATTCCTTTCTTTCAAAGCATTTAATTAGCGGTGGTGTAGCACTGCCTAAACATTTTCGTCCCTGGCTCATAAAGACGTAGAGAAACGACTTTTCATCCATTATATTTTTAGTGATAGAGACAAATGCCAGCATTAGTCTCGGTTGTAATGTTTAGGATCCCAGAGGCCATTTAACCCCAAGTTTTAGAACCAAAACAAATAAAACATTCTCTACTAGTGCCGTTTTGACACTAGTGGAGAATCACACATTAGTCCCGGTTGGGAAGGGGCTAGCAATCCGAGACATCCACAACTTAGGGGAGGCCATCAAGCAAGTCACGAGTCACGTAAATTTTCACACAAAAATACACTCATGCAGTTTGTGGGATTTGAACCTGGGATATCTTTCCTCAGGTAACTTCCTTACCATCTCACCTACAGAGCACATGTGATGCAGGCCTCGGTGCGTCCTTTTAAATTAACCCATGGAGGACCTTTAGTCCCGGGATGGAAATACCAACCAGGATTAAAACTGACTCTGGGACTACGGGAAATGCGAACCAGGATAAAAAGTCACATTTGTCTCGGACCAAAACGTAACCTGGACAAATGTAGGGGAAGAAAAGTTTATTCTCTACTAGTGTGAGGACAATAGATTTCAGTCTGCAGAAATAATCATCACTACCGGTTTATCACAAAAAAGAGCGGTTATAACCAACCTTTTTACCTAGTTTGGTTCGTAAACATGCGGTGATACTCTTCACTATCAGTCTAGGACTCAAATCATTTATGGTGCACCCATTGTTGATGGTTCTAAACTTGACATTAATCATTAGATGATCCGACACAATGTGGCGTTCTGCAGTAGTGTTTATTTGTTGGCTCTATAAGGTATGCTTAGCCTTTAGACTATGTTTGGTTAGATTAGCATAGCATGATAGTTTGTTGAGAACCACTTTGCTAATGTCACCTGTGGATTATTGACTATTGTAATTTTCTCAAAGCTAAAAGGATAAAAGGACTAAATTGTCCAAGTAGACATTTCAGTACAACATGTTTGAAGAATATAGTAGGTATGAATCGAGGAGCATTTTGTTCGGATAAAAGTCTCATTGTATTTCTATAAATAGGGGCCAAACCCAATCGTGTAAAGAGATGGATCTTGGAATAAAGGAACTTTGTCATATGTTGCAGCCTCTGGAGTTTACCATTGTATGTTTAAGTTTACATTATACTATTTTGGTTTGTGACTTTCGTCAGAAACCAAGAGTTATTCTGTTTTTAGATTTGTTCCATGTCATATTTTGATTTGGTTCATTCATAATACTTTTTTTCTCTACTAGTTCTTATTGTTTTATATTATTTCTTAATTTTTTAATATTGATTGTATATATCCACATTCTTTTATTATTTTAGGTGTACAAACTTTTGTTCCATAAGGTTACATGATTTATTTTAGGTACATAATTTTTTGTTTGACTCAACCAATTTGTGTTTGTTGCACTTCAGCATTTCTCACTTTTTGCAGAACAATTTCATCCTAGACATGGAAATTTTTTCTAATGATTCTAAAACATTTTGTTGCAAGCATAATAGAAATATTCTGTGTTTGTAAACAGGAGTTCTTAAGTAAATATCATCCATACATTGTCTAAACATACGAGGTGAAATGAAATTTAATTTAGACACTCAGTCTAGAAATTATTATTATTACACTCAAATGATTTCACAAATTCTGTTTCAACATGCATGCAAATAGAATTCCGTATGCGGAGGCATAGAGGGATGGTCGTCCCTTGGCGTCCGCTTCCTCTGTTTGCATTGTGTTCATTGTTGATCACCTAAAATCTTCAAAAATTTCAGGAACCTACTATTTAGAAGATGACTAGATTATTTTATGGGATAATCCTGGCAGTGTCGTAATAACCAATATTATAGAAAAAAAACTTGACTCGTTATATATATATATATATATTATAAGATACTTCAAAGAGATTTACACAAAAAAATCAAAATCAACCCTATTTTTAATATATTTTGATTTATACCTTTATAATACTATATAAAATAGTATGTCCATATACTCGATGTATGTTTACATACCCAAGGTATATATCATCCCAGACGGTTTAGTATCATCACATACTACGTGCATATACTCTTAGTTGGATAATATTCATCATGTATCATGAGATACGCAGGTAGGTGTAGCTACACGCGCGTGTAGAATGGATTTTTCTATATATATATATATATATATATATATAACTCACTGGCCGCACAACACAGCCCTCACTACACTACCGCGAGCTAGTTCACGCGAGACGACTCCGGCGGCGTCCGCGCTGCACGCGGCTCATGGATCTGGGCGGCGGGCGCTCCCTGCTGCCCAAGCTGGGGCTCGGCGTCCTCGCGTGCAACTCCGCCGTCGCCGTCTACAGGTCCTGGGGCGACGCGGCCGCGGTCGCCTTCGTGGTGTCCGCCGACGCGGCGCTCCTGCTGCTGTTCCATATCCTCCGCGGGTTCGAGCGCGCGCCGCCGGCGGCCAGGGGCAGGGCGAAGGCGGCGGTCTGGGCGCTCTCGACGATCCTCACAGCGATGTTCGCGTCGCGGCTGGCTACGCTGATGCCGCCGCCCGTCGGCGTCGCGGTCTGGGCGGTGGCGGCCGCCACGGCCGCCGGTGGATTCTGGGCGCTCTTTTGTTAGCCGCTGAGCAAGTGAGGAGCGAGGAACCAACTCCGCCGCCGGACGTACTGGCTTCGCCGCTTCGATCGGCGTCGCCGTGCCAGCATGACAGGTTTGCTGCTTGACTGCTTTGTGGTCGTATGGAGCTTCGGATCGGGTAGGACGATTGGTGTGCATTATCTGTTTGTTATCTCCACAGTTCTCTCATTGCCTGAAAACACCAAAAATATGAATACTCTTGAAGAATGTCATCCTTTATCATGCCTGCAAGGCTGAAACCATACTGCATATTAGAAGCTTCTTACTGATCATGAGAAGTGGATTGGAAAGCATGTAGAAGCACAGTTGTGACCTAAACTGATGCACCTTTTCCTCAATTTGGATAGGTGAAGGAAATTAGACTGAAAACCGGACTGTTCAAGCACCCACAGAGGCAATTATAAGTGAGTGATTTATCAGATAAATTTACCATAGAACAACCATGATTTTCATATAGTCCTAAAAACAGTAGTAAATGTGAAGGGTCAGTGAAGGCCCAGTTACCGAACAATTGTTTTCCCATGGTATCTAACGTTAGAAGCTGGACGAGCGTCTTCGGTGGCGCACCACTGGAGTAGGCCGGAACAACGCCGTTTCCGATCGGCGGTCAAAGCAGTCCACCGATGAGTGATTCCAGGAGATGCTGTTGGGCAGTAATAAATGACGTAATTTGGGGGGAGTGGTGCTCGGCTACTTCGCGGACGCTCCCACGCTTTGGTGGAACTGGAAGCTGGGTTGGGCTCGCTCGCGTGCGACTTCGGGCCTGGCTACAGAATTTGTTATTCTGTAGCCGGCTATAGAGAAACACATCTATATATATATATACTACTGTTTTGTATTGTACTATAGACACTACCGTAAAACCCCATGTTTGCCGAGTGTCGTGCTTTTTTCTGAGTGCATTTCGGCAAACAAAGCATTTACCAAATGTTGCCAAAAACACACACGGTAAAATAAAAACACTAGGCAAATACAAGCTTTACCATGTGCTAAAAAAGGACACGCGGCAAAGACAACATTTACCGAGAGCCAAAAAGAAAGCACTCGGCAAAGAACATGCATGTGCCCAGCACATGCAACGTCCGTCTAAATCCGTCTGCGCCGTTAGCTATTTGTTGTGTGCCTAGGAGTCACGACACTCGACAAATCCTCCATTACCGTTACCGTTACCGCCTACTTCACTGTTGAAATCTGAGAGCACAAGGGCAAAATCATTGTTTAGTCTAATAGTACAGATCAGTAATTAGAAGAATAGTCACACAGGTTCGAATTACACAACGGACGGCAGGGATCATGTCGTGGTTTGACAAGTGGTAATCAGGAATTGTTCGACCGCTGCTGTTCTTGTTCCTGGATCGTACGGCGCAGAAACCGCCTTGGGTCGGAAGGTTCCAATGATAGCTTCCACGGTCGGAAGCGCCGTGATTCCCCGGGCCCACACCAACATCTTCCAAGGGGGGAATGGCCACCCGGCGGGACCCACCTTGGCCGATGGAACAGGTGGGCAAGCAGTGGGCCCGCCTCCCTCCGCTCACGTCAGCATCGTCCCCTCCCCCTCCGCTGTATATAAAGCCCTGCCCCATCTCCTGCTCCCGGCACACCCACTGATCTATCTATCTCTAGAGCTCCTGTAGCAAGAAAGAAACCATGTCGGGCGTGTGGGTGTTCGAGGACGGGATCGTGCGGCGCGCGGACAGCGACCCGCCCAGCGGCGCCGGCGCCGGCGGGTCGCGGCCGAACAAGGTGCTGGTGCACGTGCCCAGCGGCGAGGTGGTGACGTCCTACGACGTGCTCGAGCGGCGCCTCCGCGAGCTCGGCTGGGAGCGCTACCTCTACGACCCCTGCCTGCTCCAGTTCCACCAGCGCTCCACCGTGCACCTCATCACCGTGCCCCGCGACTTAGCCCGCCTCAAGCTCGTCCACATGTACGACGTCGTGGTCAAGACCCGCAACGTCTTCGAGGTCCGCGACGCCGCTGCCCCAGCCTGACCGTACATCGCCACCGTCACGCCGTTGCCTTCTTCATCGGCGCGCGGACCGGCCGGTGCTGCGGCTGGCCGGTCTGCTGCCTCTGCCGCCGCCGCCGTATCAGCGTACGTACACATGTATTGATGTATTGTATGTTTGAGATCTTGTAAAGTAGAAGAGTACGTGTGATATGGCGGCGCCCGCTCGCGTGGCTGCTTACATGGACTCCTACGTTATTTGGCGCCAATTGAATGTCTGCTATATTGGGGGCGCGCGCGTGTTTCCTTGAGAAAGAATTATTGTACACATATCGATCGATTTGTATGGTAATGTATATGGTTTGCAAAAGCTGCTTATTTTCATTCAAGGCCATCAAAGCTTTGACGATCCGTTCGAATTATGGATCAATAATTGTTGTGCATTATATGTGGGTTATGAGTATGAAATAAACAAGTTGAATTTTACTATAGATGATTTCGATTCCTTGATTGTTTTTTCCTATCATATGTGCCATCTTATTCAATTAATTTTATTACTAGATTTTATGTATTTTATTGTTTACAGAAATAGTTAGTGTAAAATAAATACACGTTTCCATATTAAAGTGTAGTTTTATTATTGAAATTTAATAAGTAATTCTAGAATGTAGTCTTGTATTTGTATTGATCGAGATGTCAGCTGGGAAGACATGGATGACAACTACCTCCTGTGCTGGATAGGTTTGCATCTAACGATAGAACAATTTCACACGTCCATGCTTTTGCTACCAACACCTTTGTATGATAGTGACATTAATATATTAGAATTATCTCCCTGGATGTGGGAAGAAAATTGATATTAAAATTCTCAGAATACGTAGGTATGTATTTAAACTGTGTTATTGCATCATTATGTTATAATTGCTCGCATGAAAAACTGCTACAAGCCATTAGACGACCCTCAAAGTTGAACATATATACTGGTAGACATCTTGGTTTAGAAAATCCGCAGGAATCGAGCACATTATCTAATGAAAAATAGTTTTCTGTTTGCATGTACTATATCCATTCTTAAATCTATATGCCGTTTAAGATAAACTATTTAGTTTAAAAATAAACTTATTTATTAATATTAAATGACATATATTTTTAGAACGAATGGAGTAGTTATCAATTTTTGTTCCATTCAATACAAATAACTTAATTTTTAAAATTGCTTAAGTTTGCTCCTTTCATTATCAGTAAAAAATACGTTCTGAAATCAAGTTTGTTCCAAAAATATATCCGATCTATATATCATTATTTACTGTTATGATACAAAATATTTCTTCCAACTTACAAATTAAAATGCAATGACACACTAATGCGTAGACACAGGTCTTAAATTGCATTACATTTTTATTTCACCTTTTATGAACTACTACTCTGACAACTGTAGGTACTAACAAGCTGCATGTCCCAGTCCGTACCAGCTACAGTCATTGTTGGATGGAACACATGTCTCTGTTTAGTTCCAATTGGGTGTGTTTAGATGTAAAAACACCCCAACCAAAAAGTCACATCGATATCACATCACCATCCCATCAAAACATTAAATATAGCAAAAGAGGCATGCATGGAACCCTAAATGTGGGTAAATAAAAATACTAATTACATGGTTTTGATGTACACGACGAGACGAATCTTTTGAGCCTAGTTAGGTCATGATAGGATAATGTTTACCACAAACAAACGAAAAGTGCTACAGTGCGCTACAGTGTCCGATGTGACTTTTTCACCCAAATTTCACCCAAATTTCACCCTCCCTTTTTACAACTAAACACACCCAAAAAGTGGATGGAAGAGTTTGGTGAAAATATCACATCCAACACTGTAGCTCACTGTAGCATTTTTCATTTGTTTGTGGTAAACATTGTCCTATCACGACCTAAGTAGGCTCAAAAGATTCGTCTCGTCGTGTCCATCAAAACCATGTAATTAGTTTTTTTATTTATCCATGTTTAGTGTTCCAAGAATGAGGAGAGAGATTTGATGTGATAGGTAAATAGTGAAGTTTGGAACGAGAATTTTGGAAAATTTGGTGATGTGATGGGGAACTAAACACAGCCGTAAAGTGATCTCTATGTGCTGCTCACAGCAACGGAGGAAGTATGTTTTTAACTCAGGTTCAGTGACAAAACTCATTGAGATCCATGTTATGCATATTGAGTAATTAAAATCTGAAGTAAATAACGAAATAATATTATGTATGCTTCAAAAAAATATTGGACGTAAAGATATTTATTGACAGAGCATCTATGGAGGAATATAAATTATACACGAAAACAACTGGTGTAACAAAACCTACTACATTACTTTTGCATTTTTTGAGCGCAAAATGGACGTACTGCTAGTCTCGGACATTCACACTAAGTTTATAACGATGTAACATTCGCATGACAAACCTAAGAATTAACTAACTACTACTAGGTAAAGGTACATGAAACACACTTTATTCCAAGGAATGGTATTATGCCAATTTGGTGTCCTTGCATTTGATTTAGTTACCTACTACTCCCTCGTCCCTCCATCCCAAAATTTAGCTATGTTTATATTTTTTTCAAAGTCAAGTCTTTTTAACAAAATAATCATAGAGACTAATAACTTTAAACATATGTCAATGGATTTTTTGTGAGACCGACTATTACAATATGTAATATTTTCTATTTGAAATGATATATCTTTAGAGATCTTATTAATCAAAGTTAAAAATGTTTGACTTTTGAAAAATCCTAATGTTTCTATATTTTGGAATGGAGAAAGTACTTATACACTCTACTCTTTTGCTACATCTATTCTGACCAAAAGATTAAAGGCAGGCTCTTGTATTAATTTTCTTTTCCATTCGTTGGGAGCTTTGTAGTATCTTTCATTTCTAGTTTCTTAACGCCATAGATAATAGGAAGAAACTTGAATAGCTTGGAATACAAAAAGGATATTTGTGGAAATGTTGATTTTTTTTTCATTTCTATACAAAGCGGCTCTATGCCACAATACGATCAGCGAACAACGTGGCCGACCCAAGGTGGCCTAACTACGATTGTTCAGAGGAAGAGTATAGCCCCAGACATAAATATGTAACTTAATTGTAACAACCTTTGTCCCTAAGATTCACCTGTAGACCTGTAGTTGAGAGGGAAGATGACAATTCGAACTCGTCGTCCTCTCGTACCGGCCTGTTGTGTCACTTGTTCATGCATGTACCTGCCTTGGGCCCTGCCATGTTACAAGATAGCCATGTGATTGAGTGCAGGATATTGTCCACACTTGACAGTTCCAAATGTCTTATTACTTATTTTCCAGTCACAAGGCTAATAAGAACATTTCTAGGGATTCATTTGCTCCAAGCACCTTATGATACTACTCTCAACAGACTTCTACTACTAGCTAGCTAGTCTGTGGAGCACCCCTACATTTTTGGCACATATGTGGCAGCTGGGCAGTATTATGTTTTATCCAGGACCCGAACAAAATACAGATATTCACAGAAGGAATTCGTCTTGATATTCGCAAAGAAAACGGTGCATGCACCTACCTTTCTCCATGGCTCCATCCATATGCCGTTGAATGCATGCATGATCACACATATAAAGCTCTACATAGCTAGGTAGGATTTGTAACTATACGGGAAGAAGAGCATGTGCCCCTCCAACGTACACTACCAAACATCCAAGAGTGCCCCAGTGGAAACAATCAAGACATATGGTCGTCCTAAATAAACATTAGCTACTGGGATTTACCATGACAAACTAGCGAGAAAATAAACGTTTCCTACATATGATGGGACAGAGCATCTCCAAGAGACTGTGTATCGTGTTAGCTAAATATGAAGTTTAGAGCCCCTTTGTAAAAATAGAAAACCATCTAATTCAATGGGGGTAATCCAACAGATTTTATAAAGATGGCTAGTGAGGTAGGCTAGCTAAAAATAGCTAGCGAATGAGGTGGGATGGAGAGCCACTAAATTTGGAGAGTCATTTACAGAGTCTGTAGGAAACGTTTTTTCTCTAATAATAGCTAAATTTAACTTTAGAGAATGATTTGGCTAGTCTCTTGGAGATGCTCAAGTGCTTGATTTAAAATAAAAACCTTGCATTAGCGGAAAATGGGCCATTAGTCCCGGATTTGCAACTGGGATGGCGCGTGTGGATCAAGGATCGAGGCAGGCGGTAGAGGACCCGAGGCGGCCGTCGGGTGCGTTACGAAGGCGGTGATTGCATCGGCTGGTCACGAGAGTGCGGGCTTCGAGCGGCGGTCACGCGTCGGGCGGCACACAACGCGCGGTGGCAGGTGGGAAAGGCGACGGCGGAGGCGGCGTGAGTGGCGTCAGGTAGGAGCAGCACGGTGCGTGGCAAGCTACGGTCCAGGCCAGGAGGGCACCGGCTGAGGCATGCATCGGGGCACTGGCTGGCGGCAGCGGAGGAGCGGTGGCGGATAAGCCGATCGGAGAGGACGAGGTAGCCCGAGATCTCAGAGGTACTGGGATATTTATCTCCCAGCCCTTTTGTAATATCCCGCCATCCACAGTCGCCCCACATAGCCCTTCCAAGGGGCGTGCACGCATACACGTAGAACCATGCTTACACTTTCATCATCGCTTCTTGTAAAGGGTTAACCTTGACTAATTCCACCAGAACAGGACACATGGCCAAGAACGGACCAAAACCGGAATACTAATGGGCCAGGGGTATTACATTCTCCCCTCCTTTAGGACTGACGCTCTCAGCAGCTTACCGCTTTCACGGCAGACAACTATACAAGATCTCCCCTTGGTGCCACGGCCATGCCATGTCCCCTCCTCGGGCCGACATGCATGCGCACATGCAGTGAGGGTATTGGCTCTTAATGCCATCTGTCACACCACGCCCTCCAAAGCCGCCCCGCACAACTCTTCTGAGAGATGTGCACACATACACATAACACCCTGCTTACACTTTCATCATCGCTTCGTGTAAAAGGGTTAACCCGAAGGTGCTACATTTGGAACGACAAGCATTATAAATTGGCCCGAACCTATTTAGACTACCAAGGTGGGTGTAAATCCACCAGATAAAGACACATGAGCGAAGAACAGGCCGAAACAGGAATAATAATGGGTCGGGGTATTAAACCTTTAGCCCCCACCGGAAACGAAACGCGCCCATTTTAGTCCTGGTTGGGTGTAGCAACCGGGATTAAAGAGTGGTTGTGGTTTTGTTTCCCGTGCAACCGTTGCCACCCTTGTTTTATTTCTTTTATTTAACACTAAATTACAATAAAATCAATAAATATCTATAACTAAGCAATAAATATCTAAAAAATAATTAATACATTCAACAATTGTCTAGAAATTATATAATACATAATATAGTCATCACTATTTTGTTTAATCCACTAATTATTTGGAAATTGAATAGTAATCCTAAAAACTATATAATAAATCTTATAAATATCTAGAAAATTAGTAGAAATAAGAAATAAATCTTAAAATTGAATTGTAAATGCAATAATCTCTATATAACTTATATAGACACCCCTGAGAGCCATTAATTCTATTTATCTTAACATGTAACCTATCCACATCATATAGGAACCCATTATATCAGACGCCACATCACCATCAACTATGACCATCTATTTATGTCTTCCACCGATTTTCTATGTCTAATAGTTTGAAAATACATGGGTGATCAATCATTGAAGACTCCTTCTCTCAACAAGATGAACATGTTCTCATGAATAATGTCGTTTGCAAAAAAAATGTTGTCATGCAACCACCTTAGTGTTTTTACTTTCAAATTTCACCTTAAAATCATATATAATGTAGTTTGCAAAATAATATTTCCATGAAATCATCTTAGTGTTTCTACTTTCAATTTTACCTTAAAATTATATTTAACAAATTTCTCGCAGCAGCCCTCGGGGTATCACCTAGTTGGTTATAAATTAAGGATCCCAACATCTTACATTAATATAGTATATGATGGATGCTCTTGCATAATTGAATAGTACATACCCAATGTATTACAAATTTGGTTTATGATAAATTAAGCACAATCCTCAGCCATTGAAATAAACTGCTTCTTTATGATCGAGGTGTAAGTATGGATCATCTTCATTGGGCAGATGGTGGAATCTCAACAAACACATCATAATCCTCGGACTTGTCAGACTTTCCCTCGATTCTAACGACGTTTCTTTTTCCTAAATGAACTATGTGCTGTTTTGGCTCATTTTGTGAGTTGTCTCTTGCCTTGTTCATCGTCTTCTTTGGCCTTCTAGACATGTCCTTGACATAGAAAACCTGAGCCACATCTGCTGCTAGGACGAATGGTTAGTCTCTGTACCCAATACTGTTGAGGTCCACTATTATCATTCTCATCCAGTTAGCTTGACCCATTGGCACCCAAACAAAGCCAACTTCATAAAATGTCCATTGTTCAATTCCCAGATCTCCTCTATGAAACCATAATATATCTCCTTTTTTCCACTGTTGTCTATGGAATTGATACGTACATCACTGTTTTGGTTTCTACTCTTTTTATCTTGGACTATCATGTAAAATGTATTGCCTTTAATCCTATAGGCTTGATATGTTAAGATTGTCTGAGATGGTCCCCTAGCCAACTAGGCTAGCTATGGATCTATTTCCTCAGCATGTAGTGGAGGTTTCTCCAACCAACCACTGAAAGTATCCATGTGAAGACGTGTAATCCATGCCTGATACTTCTCTAGGAATTCAGAGCACAACTCCTCCTTGTGTTTCTTGATATAAGAATTAACAAAGGAGGATTGTTGAAGAACCATGTAATGTGCCTTTTTGAATGAATCATCGTTTGAAGGTAGAATTGATTTATTTTCTAGTGTGCCCGTTCCACTTGGCCTCCCGTGGTACCGCGATTCAAAAGTGTCGATCGGTTTAAGGTTGTCAAAAAATTCAACACAAAACTCAATGACATCCTCTGTCCCATAGCCCTTGGAGATGCTTTCTCCTAGACAAGCACGGTTACGAATGTATTTCTTAGTACAACCTCTGAACCTCTCAGATGGGAACATATTGTGTAGGAACACTGGACCAAGAATACAAATCACCTTGACAAGGTGAACTAGGAGATGCGACATAATAATAAAGAATGATGGAGGACATACCAATTCAAAGCTAACAAGACATTGAACCAAATCATTCTGTAGCGTTATGAGATGCTCTGGATTTATTACCTTTTGAGAAATTATGTTAAGGAATGCACTTAGCTCTATGATGGCTAGTCGGACGTTCTTGGACAGAATCCCCCTCAATGCAACGGGGAGAAGTTGCGTCATCAACATGTGGTAGTCGTGAGACTTTAGGTTTGGGAATTTCTTCTTCGCTATATTTATTATTCCTTTTATATTTGAGGAATAACCAGACGAGATCTTGATATTGTTCATGCATTCAAGCATGCTATCCTTCTCTTACTTTCTAAGAGTATAACACGCGAGATTTAAGTAATGACATCATTTGTCTTGCTTGTCCAAATGTAGGCTAGATTACTCTGCCATACGTTTCAGTTCCAGCCTTGCTTCTAGCATATCTTTCATTGACACAAAGATTCTTTGTCAGGTGCATCACATCAAAACATTGCGGACCTCCAAGACTTTCCAATATGGTAGCTCCCAAAATATGGAGTGCTTTTTCCACAAGGCCGCGCTTCCATCTTCATTTTGCACTTGTTGGCTACCATATCCCTTTCCAAAGACAAACTTTACATCCTTTACCATATCAAATACATCATTACTGTTAAGATGCCTTGGCTTAATGTAGTGCTCTGCCTTCCCTTGGAAATGCTTGCCTTTCTTCCTTAGGGCCTGTTTGGGAGAGCTCCGCTCCAGGTTTTTCAGCTCCGCTCCAAAATTCTGTAGCCAAATATGTCCAACTCCAAAAACTCTGGATCCAGAAAAAAGTGGATCTGGGGACCAACTCCTGGGTTTTCCTGGACTTCCTTAGGGGCTACTCCTGAAACACAAGTTACATACCTTCTCATGGAGTTGGAGAAAAATTACCCAGCAATACCACTGTTTACACATTCATGTACCAGTTCGCGTGAAAAAAGATCTAGTCTGCTCATCTTTTGTTCTCCATTGTGTGCGTGCCCGTCGTCTTCCTTGCATCGTGCCGTCGCCACAAGCTGCTTAGAGCCAAGGAAGAGAAGGGCCCTGCCATGGCATCCTCTGCCAGTTTTACCATCCCGTCACTGAGAGTTTTGTTGTCCACGAGGACCAGAGGCGGCAGAGGTACAACGATCCCTCACGGGTGCTAGACTGCCGGCGGCAAGTCCCCGTGGCCTAGGTAGTGGACATGCCGGTGAGCACTCCCTTGCATGCTGGAGGCAGCAATAGCCCACCCTTTAGCATGTGAGGACTACATCTCATCTACTTCTTCCTATTCATCCCCATCGACAACCCCTAAATCATTGGAGTGCGAGTGTTGTGTGTGAACCACTATACTACGCCATCTTGCTCTTTCGGGATGATTTGTTTATAGATATTGGCTGGTGTCTATGGTAGGTTCTATCTATGCTCAGTGCAGCAGCAACAAGAACGAATGATAGATGTCAACTTTTTCTTACTTTCTTTCTTTTTTTCCATAACGGGGTTAATTCTTGCTAAAAACATGTAGTGAATACTACTTGGATAACGGCACATGCATTTAGGAAATCGTTTGTGCATTTGCTATCATGGTATTGCAGCATGGAAAATATTAAGAAGTCTTCAAATCTTTAAAATAAAAAAACAGCAAACATACACATCATGGGGAAAAGAGACTATTTCTACTAAATTCTACAATTTTTAGAGCTTGTGTCACACTGATTGCCAAACATGTTGATCAGCTCCATATTTTTCTAGAGTCGGTACAGTGGAGCTGAAAAATGTGGATTCCGTGTAGTGGAGCTGGTTTTATTTAGAGCGGAGCTCTCCCAAACAACCCCTTACTTGATGTTTTACATGAAGAATTCAACGATGCCCCATGTCCACAACCTTAATGCAATGTTTCATATACATGCTATCAGTTTCATTTAAACAGTGCATCTATGCCCTGTATCCCCTGTTTGTTTGTCCTAAGAGGTTACTAAGAGCTGGCCAATCATTGATGGCTACAAATAACAAGGCTCATATGTTAAAATCCAATTGTAAGTGCTCATCCCACGTGCATATACTTTCTTTTTACCACAACAAAAAAGGTTCTTCAGCCAATCACCTTAGGTACACATCAATGCCATTGTTAGGTTGCTTTGGGCATTGGATAAGAACCGCCATCATAATGAACTTTCGGTTCGTGCAGAGCCATGGACCAAGATTATACATACATAGAGTCACATGCCAAGTGCTACGGATGCTGCTCATTTCACCAAAAGGATTCATGTCATCCGTACTCAAAGCGAACCTTAACATAGAAGTCTTTGAAACTTCAGTCGATGTTTCTTTACTAGGACCCATCGGTTGGGTGTCTTAACATCTTGTCTTGCTTGCGATCTTCTTTGTGCCATCGCATCATCTTACTGTGCTCTTTGTTTCTGAATAAACGTTTCAGTTGTGGGATTATAGGAGAATACCACATCAGTTGCGAGAATTCTTTTAATTGGACGCTCCCCATCTACATCACCAGAATCGTCACTTTGATCTTATACCGTAGTGTGCCGCATATTGATCGTGCATCAAAATCCTCGTATTCCTTGCCGCAGTACAGAATACATTCATTAGGACATGCTTATATCTTCTACACCTCCAATCCTAAAGGGCAAACAATTTGCTTTGCTTTGTAGGTTGTTGAGGGTAGTTCATTATCGTTAGGAACCATCTTCTTTATGAGCTTCAGTAACTTCCCAAATCCCTTGTCGGGTATGCCACTTTTCTGCCTTCCATTGCAGCAAGTCAAGTGTATTCCGAGTTTTTTTACTCCATCTTCGTAACCTGGGTACAATAATGTTTTGTGATCCTCTAGCATGCCCTAGAACTTCATCCTCTCATTTTCACTTTTCTGCGACTTCCTGCATCATGGGTAACATTACCAGGATCATCGGCAGGTTCACTGGCAGCCACATTATCACCTGCATCTTCTTCTGCCTCATCCTTTTGAGTATCATAACCTAAGGCACCATGAAATATATGGCCATGATCGTCTTCTTCTTCATTGTCTACTTCCATATAAATTCCCTTTTCTCCCTTCTATGTCCAAACAACGTACTTTTCTATGAAACTATTCAAAATAATGTGGAAATGTAGGGTGCTTTTACTACGGCAATCCATGTTGTTTCCGCATTGGTGGCATGGGCAACAAATGAAACACTTCTCATTCTTGCTTTTCCTTTGCCACGTCTAGAAAATAATGCAGACCATCAATGAACTCCTTGGAGCACCTGTCAGCATTGTAGAACCAGTCCTGGTTGTAGCATCCAACCAGAACTAAAGGGTCCCCGCCAGACTAGCCGTTGGAGCCCCACTTTAGTCCCGGTTGGTTCCACCCATGAACACCAAATTTGGGAAGGGCCTTTAGTCCCGGTTGTACAGATCGGTCCGCAATGTATTATGAATAATAATATATTCATTTAAAATATTATATGAAAACAAAATTATGCAAGAATCTTCTAATATTATTATATAAAAATTTAACTAAAGCATTAGTACATCCATTTAACTATGAAAGAAAAATAACTGAAGCATACACCCATCCGCAACTAAAAATCAATTTCCAGGTGCGGGTGATGGCGTCACCCGCAACTGGAAATCCATTTCTAGGCGCAATCCCACAACACTTTTTCAGACTCATGCATTTCCCTACATTCGAACCCACGACCTGTGCGCTCGCGCGTGCCTCCCCCACCACTAGACCGCAGAGTTGGTTGTGATGGATTGTGGTATGCTATTGATTTGTATTAATCATGTAAACAATTTGTAAGGACGGGTGATGGCATCACCCGGCCCTCGAATTCTAAATGCGGGTGATGCCATTTCTCCCAAACAACCCCTTACTTGATGTTTTACATGAAGAATTCAACGATGCCCCATGTCCACAACCTTAATGCAATGTTTCATATACATGCTATCAGTTTCATTTAAACAGTGCATCTATGCCCTGTATCCCCTGTTTGTTTGTCCTAAGAGGTTACTAAGAGCTGGCCAATCATTGATGGCTACAAATAACAAGGCTCATATGTTAAAATCCAATTGTAAGTGCTCATCCCACGTGCATATACTTTCTTTTTACCACAACAAAAAAGGTTCTTCAGCCAATCACCTTAGGTACACATCAATGCCATTGTTAGGTTGCTTTGGGCATTGGATAAGAACCGCCATCATAATGAACTTTCGGTTCGTGCAGAGCCATGGACCAAGATTATACATACATAGAGTCACATGCCAAGTGCTACGGATGCTGCTCATTTCACCAAAAGGATTCATGTCATCCGTACTCAAAGCGAACCTTAACATAGAAGTCTTTGAAACTTCAGTCGATGTTTCTTTACTAGGACCCATCGGTTGGGTGTCTTAACATCTTGTCTTGCTTGCGATCTTCTTTGTGCCATCGCATCATCTTACTGTGCTCTTTGTTTCTGAATAAACGTTTCAGTTGTGGGATTATAGGAGAATACCACATCAGTTGCGAGAATTCTTTTAATTGGACGCTCCCCATCTACATCACCAGAATCGTCACTTTGATCTTATACCGTAGTGTGCCGCATATTGATCGTGCATCAAAATCCTCGTATTCCTTGCCGCAGTACAGAATACATTCATTAGGACATGCTTATATCTTCTACACCTCCAATCCTAAAGGGCAAACAATTTGCTTTGCTTTGTAGGTTGTTGAGGGTAGTTCATTATCGTTAGGAACCATCTTCTTTATGAGCTTCAGTAACTTCCCAAATCCCTTGTCGGGTATGCCACTTTTCTGCCTTCCATTGCAGCAAGTCAAGTGTATTCCGAGTTTTTTTACTCCATCTTCGTAACCTGGGTACAATAATGTTTTGTGATCCTCTAGCATGCCCTAGAACTTCATCCTCTCATTTTCACTTTTCTGCGACTTCCTGCATCATGGGTAACATTACCAGGATCATCGGCAGGTTCACTGGCAGCCACATTATCACCTGCATCTTCTTCTGCCTCATCCTTTTGAGTATCATAACCTAAGGCACCATGAAATATATGGCCATGATCGTCTTCTTCTTCATTGTCTACTTCCATATAAATTCCCTTTTCTCCCTTCTATGTCCAAACAACGTACTTTTCTATGAAACTATTCAAAATAATGTGGAAATGTAGGGTGCTTTTACTACGGCAATCCATGTTGTTTCCGCATTGGTGGCATGGGCAACAAATGAAACACTTCTCATTCTTGCTTTTCCTTTGCCACGTCTAGAAAATAATGCAGACCATCAATGAACTCCTTGGAGCACCTGTCAGCATTGTAGAACCAGTCCTGGTTGTAGCATCCAACCAGAACTAAAGGGTCCCCGCCAGACTAGCCGTTGGAGCCCCACTTTAGTCCCGGTTGGTTCCACCCATGAACACCAAATTTGGGAAGGGCCTTTAGTCCCGGTTGTACAGATCGGTCCGCAATGTATTATGAATAATAATATATTCATTTAAAATATTATATGAAAACAAAATTATGCAAGAATCTTCTAATATTATTATATAAAAATTTAACTAAAGCATTAGTACATCCATTTAACTATGAAAGAAAAATAACTGAAGCATTATATATCTATGCAAAAATAGTAAACAATTATTTCTCAATATTAATTATATCTAAATATTTTTCTTTTTATTTTATCTATATAATTTTTAAAGACTACTAATGATTATTTCATTCATCTCTCAATTTTCGCAAAATTAATTCTCTCAAAAAAATATAGCTCCAATGGTGTATAAATGAAAAAGATTATCCATTGCCTCTAGTTCTATAACCATGGATTTCTCTATTTGTAAAGCAAGAAAAAAGACAATACTAACTATGAATCATAGAAGGTTGAAGTTACATACCTTTAGAGAATATGGATGAAATAAATCTCTATGAAATCATGAAAAAAATGGCATGAACTCCCCCCCGGCACCAAGATCAGCCTCGCCATGAACGCATCGATAACAACACCACCGAAAAATCAAGCAGACACCCCTTGCTGGAAGGGAATGGGATGACTTTGCTTCTTGGCCTTGTGCCAAATATGGTGAATAGTCTATGAAGTCAGCCTACCATTTAGCGAAAATTTCTTTTGGCCTATTCGAAATAGCTAGGTCCAGACTGGTTTTATGTGTAATACAACCTGGAAGGCGAAGAATTGGAAGATGTTATTGTCTAGTAAGGCTCCGAGCAAGATGAAAATAATACTATAGCGCATATTGTTCATGATTGTTTGGCCACGTGTGGCATCAACTTCAGAGTTGACATATTTCTGCTGGTAACCCTTTGTGCTGTTTGTCACCATGACGATGAAAATTAATAATACTATGCTACTTTTTCATGTGCCACTTCAATGCATCTGTGTGGAATGTTATCTAATTAAAATACTCGATCTTTGGCATTTAGTTGCAACGAAAACCTCATTTACTGAGATTGCCAAATGGTTGCAATATTATTAGGTGCAGTGTGTCACAGTGATTGTTGATCTTGGGCATATCTATGAAGGCCCGAATAAAAATTGAAACTCCAAAAATATAGCGTCCCAAACTAACAGTCAAGGAAATACAAGTTCATGTAGGTATGATTGTTATGATTCTTGGAAGCCTAGTCATCAACATCGAGGAGTGTGGTTTTCATGCTTGATGAGCACGATTTGGGGAGGGTTTTTTTTTGTTATTGTAACAATGAAGAATTATCTACTCCATCCGACTAGTTCCGGGTTCGAGTCCCAGGCAACCCGTATGGAAAATAGAAAAGAGCAATCTTAGTTTGAATTTTTACTCATCTCATTTCCAAAGATTTTGAATTTGGTGGTTTCCGCAAAGTGAATTTTGCAAACAGTTTCCTTCATGCAAATCTAGAAAGTGACTGATCCTACAAGGGACCGCTCCACGATAGGCCCTATTATTGCTGATATCACGTAACACGTACAGTGCTAATGAGGTGACCCATTGGTTGACTAGGTTAGTGAGTACAGTACATTGTTTATTCAACCTGTCGTCGATGTGTTCCCAGTAATATATATGCACAAACACCATCTCTCAGTTTTTTTTGAAATTCAGCACCAAGTTAAAACTCATTATGAATAAAAGGAAGTCTAGCTAGCAAAATGATTCGTAACAGAAAAGGAAGGCCTAAGACAACTGGACATATACTTTATTAGAATCAGACAAGATATTGTTAGAATCTTAACTTAGGATTTTTTTTAAGTAACTCGGAATTTGGACGGTCCGGACACGACCTGTGCTAAACTTCGTCAATAATGGCCTGTTTGGTTAGGAAGGGCTTATAATCAGGGCTTATAATAATCCCCTTCAAATAAGGCTCTTTTTAACAAACAGAAGAGGCTATTTTCATAAGCCCTTCATAAGCTTATAACGCTCTGGAGACGTGTTTTTGAGGCTTACTTTACATAAGGCCACAAGAATCAAACACCTCTTAAGACTTATTATAAGCCTCTCCATATGAGAGGCTTATGGGCTTATAATAAGCCCTTCCAAACCAAACAGGGCCTAAGACCGCATGTTATAAGAGGGACAAGGGGCACGTGGTGGTAGGAAACGGTAAAGCACAGATGTCGGTGTGGGTATTATGTTGTGATTAACGTCTTTCTCTTTATGATTTGCAGATCTCTTTTATCGGGTATTTACATATCTTAATATCCATTGAACTATGCTTGCACATCATATATGCTTCATCTCTATTTTGGTGGACAGTAATCTATATAACCTATATAGATGAACATCATGCATGCACCCACTAAGAGTCATTAACTTTATTTCTCTCAACATACAAGCTATCCACGTCATATAGGAACCCACTATATCAGACGTCACGTCGATATCCACCACCTACTTATGTCTTCCACCATTTTTCTATTACTAATAGCATCCATGCTTACAATTTATTAGTCTTTGTAAGTATATTGCTATAAAATTCTAACAGTAGAAATATATGGATGATAAATCATTTACGAGACGCCCTCTCTCAACAAAATAATAACCTACATAGATGGAAACCACTAAGAGTAATTAATACTATTTCTTTCAACATGCAAGCTATCCACATCATATAGGAAACCACTATATCAGATGCCACGTTACCATCCACTAGGACCACCTATTTATGTCTTCCACCGTTTTTCTATGACTAATAGCATCCATGCATGCAATTTATTAGTCTTTATGAGTATATTGCTACAAAATTCTAATAGTAGAAATATATGGCTGATCAATCATTTAAGAGCCGCCATCTTCAACAAAATAAACATGTTTTCAAGTATAATATCATTTAAAAAGAATGTTACCATGTAATCACCTTAGTGTTTTTATTTTCTAATTTTACTTTAAAATGATGTCATTTCCAAAAGAATATTGCCATGCAATCATCTTAGTATTTGTACATTCAAATTTCACTTTAAAATTTTGTTAAGAAATTTTCACCCAAAAAAGGGCCTACCTAAATATACCCATATTTGTACCCACGTCTATACACAATTATCCCGTATTGCTAAAAGACAATAAATTAGAGAGTTTTCTCCATATAAATAAATGACAACTATCATGAGTTTTGAGAATACCTAAAGCTCTCCATATATGAGAGAGCAAATATAAAGTATTTTTAAAAGCCCTTTGCACTAAAGTGAAGTGATATTGTTTTAGTACCTACATGTCATCAATAAACGTGCGTGCCGCACGTGCGTTCTTGCTAGTTGAATGTTTAAAACCCATCAAAGTTCTGGCCTTCTGGGCCGACTAAAGCAGGAGCCAGATGATGTTAGCCCATAGTGACTGCAGGCCATAACTGCAGGCGAGCAAATGAACACATATTATGACACTGTATGGTCACAATATCTTAAAATAACATCCAACAAAAATGTTAAACCACGCCATGAGACTTTATACTCATGTGGTTTCCAAGTTGGTTTCTTAGTCCTCCACTGAGAGGAAAACCAAATCTTTCGTCATATACTCTCTCTGGTCTTTAAGTAAATGTTGTTTTAGGCAATAACAATGTCACCAAGATATACTACTTAAATCAAGAAATTAGAATTACTACATGTATTAAAAAACTACTACAAAAAACGTTTTTAAGCACGGATGAAATGATATTTGTAGGCACGGGCGGCTAACCCGCACCCGCTTTTCACAGCTAAAAATCGGCTGCTTGTAGCTGCGGTTGCACACCCATCCGCAACTAAAAATCAATTTCCAGGTGCGGGTGATGGCGTCACCCGCAACTGGAAATCCATTTCTAGGCGCAATCCCACAACACTTTTTCAGACTCATGCATTTCCCTACATTCGAACCCACGACCTGTGCGCTCGCGCGTGCCTCCCCCACCACTAGACCGCAGAGTTGGTTGTGATGGATTGTGGTATGCTATTGATTTGTATTAATCATGTAAACAATTTGTAAGGACGGGTGATGGCATCACCCGGCCCTCGAATTCTAAATGCGGGTGATGCCATTACCCGTGCCTAGAATTATTTCTTCATTTTTTGTTTTATTTTTTATTTTAAAATATAGATATCTATATGTAACTACACCCACACAAAACTGTATTTCATATTAATATATTTCACATTCCTCCGGTGCTTTTTTTCAAATGGTCAAAACATCATAATCTCATCACCGTCATACTCATATATCCAAATTACATTCACATTCACATATACTCATGCATTCAAACTAGTGCATGTGATCTACAATCTCAACATATATGTACCATCTGAAATGTAAAAGTTATGAACTACAAAATATTATCTCATTGAGCACTATATTTTTATATAGAGCTTCTATGCATATAAAAGATCGTTTGGAGAACACATAATGATTTTTTCAGACTACTAAATTATCTCAAATCAAAAAGTTGTCAACGACAAAATTTTAGGTCTCATCAAGTTGTACAATTTTGATATAAAGTTTGTCTTCATTCGAGATCGTATAAGAAAGTTATGATTTTAAGTTATGATTTTTTTAGCCTTAAGACTATTTCTAGGAGCGGGCCATGCCTTCACCCGCCCCTAAAAGTCATTTTCGAGAGCGGGTGATGGCATCACCCACTCTCAGAATTGTCCACCTTTTTAGAGGCGGCTGATGGCATCCCCGTCCCTGAAAATCTCATTTATAGGAGCGGGTGATGACATTAGCCGCACCTGAAAATTGAGCCATTTATAAGAGCGGGTGTTGCCATCACCCGTGTCTATAAATTAATTTGTAGGTACGGGTGAATTGCTACAGTGCGTATAAAGATTTTTAGGCACGGCTCATATTTTGGTCCGCTTCTAGAAAAAAAAGACGCTGCTTCTAAAAATCGTTTTTGTAGTAGTGAAATATAGCAATTTTTTAATACTTTGAAACTATCTTTAGCCTTGACGAATATGTTTTGAGTTAAATGCATCATTAGTACACAAACTTGACGAGTAGATACATTTAGGTACAACATCTATTTAAATGCTTATTTAGGAGCAACAACTTGATAAGTGGATGCAAATAGGTCACCACGACAACACATAGTCAAAAAGTTACCATGTAGGCAACGTCGCAGCAATGTGTTAGCTAGTGTTTTTTTTTGCAAAAGTCGTCCTTACTCATTATGCAATTTAGGTTAGTTTTGTAGTATTTTTAAATATTTTATTTGTAGCATCTTTTAGACAAGAATATTATAATTTTTTAAAATCTTACATTTTATGAAAACATTTATTTTTGTCATGAAATAGAATAATATAACAAACAAGATATATATTTGGCGTCGTCGACAATAGGCATCGTATAAGCCCAAAAAATTGACTTTTTTAGTCGTAGTTTAGTCTGCGGTCCCTACCTCTAACAAAGTTTGAGTGGTAATATAAATCCTCAAATTGTTGTATTGTTCTGATATATTGTTCATCCTGCACTAGCATCATAAAAACTTGATGTTTGTCAGAACTGGTATATGTAAAAAATGAGTCCTAATAAACAATAAAATAACACCAAATGTACATATATGTTGTCTACATAGCGTGTCATGTCGGTGATCAATTTGCACCCATGTGTCAAGTTGTTGCTCCTAAATGAGCAATTAGAAAGATGATGTATCTAAACGCACTCACTCACCAAATTTGTGTATTAATGATGCATTTAACTCATGTGTTTTTACCACTTTTTATAGTAAATCTAGAATATTTAAAGAGATTTTAATGGTCAAGACAGAAATATGTTGACTGAAAGCATCTCAAAATGACGGCTATTTGAAGACCGGAGCACATTACAGCACGGGTATATCACTAACGGAGTATTAGGTAGTGGTCTTCCATCTACTTTTCTCTGCTCGCTTAACACGATATGTTGCAGTGAACGTCAGTCTTTGTGTGCATCACCTGCTTTATCCTTGCTTTGTGGAAAAGAAATATCGAAGTGTAGGTGTACCAGCTTCCAATGTTGATCTCTCAACGCACTCCAAAATTAGCAACCACTCCTCTCACCAACAAAGCAATTGTACCACCTGATCCCTGACCACGGAACCATAACCCCGCACCACCCCATTACATATTCTCGTATACTTAGCACCTGCGCCGCACTATACCAACCATGAGCGATCTCCTTTCCTACATTTCCAAGTTATTGTGCATCGAGGCAAGATCAGAGGCAACACCGGCCGGCGATGACGGCGGTTACCCGGTGGATGAGTGCCGCGTCTGCCTGTCGAGGATCCGCGTGGGTGAGGCCACCCGGCGGCTGCCATGCGGGCACAAATTCCACCGGGACTGCGTCAATCGCTGGCTGGTGTCCTGCAACCGAACCTGTCCGCTCTGCCGGGTTTACGTGGCGGACGAGAACAGGCATCCGGTTGCGGTGAAGCACGCTGGCCGTGAAGCACTCGCCGATGACCTGGTGATCTGGTTCTCCACTGTGCTCGTCCCCGGTTTCTGATGCCAAAATCTTCTTCGTTTTCGCTTGAAGCTGTTCTCTTTGTTTTTAGACTATCACAACTTGCATTGGCGTATCTATGTTAGCCAATAGAACAGTTTTCAACAAAATTGTATGCGTGCCGGATACATAGATTCTTCATTGTATTGGAACTTTTGTACTGGGAGCTGCTTACTAAACGGGCACTTGATTCTTGGTGTTTCTTCATTTTCAAGAAAATATTGCACGAGAACTCCGTTTCCACTATAAAAAAACTCACATTCGTCGCTTGCATTTAGTACCGGATCTAAAAAGACCCGGTATTAAAGTGGCGGGGAGCCATTTTAGCACCAGGTCTAAACTTGAAAGGCCTCGGAGCCACTTTAGTACGGGTCATGGGTTCAAATCATTATGGACGCGTATACGCATTTACACGTGAAAAAATCGCGTGACCTGTGACTCGCGGTATGCGAGCGAGCCTCCCAGTGGTCCAAAATTTTTTTTCACAGGCTTGCACGTACCGTGCCTGGCCTGGCCGGTACTAATAACCCGGTCATGTGATCGGCACTTAAGAGAGTTTTTTCAGCAATGTTCCAAAGTGAAAAGCTACCAAACGAAATTTTGAAATCTAATTAGAACAAGAGTTCAGTCAAAAAAAGACTATTTTTGCAAACATAATGTCCCTCCTGATCTATAAATTACTGCCACTGCTACGGAAAGCATTTGCCTTGGCAGGCAAAACCGGCTTGTGGTTACGTACGCCGCCAGCTAGGAACATCTCGCGGTACAAATGGTGATTTTTTTTAGAAAAAAGATGCATTGATCTTAGCCCATTACACCGGTCCTTTTACAAACAAGACTTCAAAGAAAAGAAAAATTACAAAGAAGTCTAAAACTCCTGTTCATCTTCCTCGAATCCTTCAGATATTTGTTCGTCACCGCCGCCGAAGCCGCTTCCCAATCGTCGCCGGGCACCAAAGCCAATCTCCACAAGGTGCAGGCCGCACAGGAGGGCTTACTTTTAGGCGAATCAACCGAGTATACTGCCTCCCAGGCGCATCGGCCAACTCCGGTACCCACGACGCATCCTTCGATTACACCATCGGCAACCCGAGCAAAGCTCACCAAAGATCATCTTCCTCGAGATTAACAGGGTCAACACCATCATCATCTGAAGAAGACGACGATACGTCAACCCTCGACTGCTGGACAGGTCTTCCCAGCCTCTCCGTTGACATCGGAGTAGATCGCCATCGGAGAACGGAAGAAGCTGGGAGAAATTATTCCTCTGCAACGTCGTCGCTTTCGCATCGCCGGCGCCGCCAGGAAAACCAAGCCGCAGATGAGCCATGCTCCTCCGGCAAACCTAACTCCACCGCCGAGCATCGGCGGCAAGCAAACCCTAGACCTAGAAAGACTCGATTAGGACTCGATCTATTAAAGGATGGACCCCCGCTCCCCTCCCCACCAGCTAGGAGGCCAGGGACGAGGGAAGACGGGGGCCAGACCTGGCGGCGCTGGGGACACGCGTCTGTTTTTCTGATTTATGCTGCCAGGATTTAACCTCTAGCACACATGCATTCGTGGCTCGCAGTCTCATTATGTCCACTTGCATAACAAATGCAACGTCCCTTTTGATAACTAGCAAGAACGCACGTGCGGCACGTACGTTTATTGATGACATGTAGGTACTAAAACAATATCACTTCACTTTAGTGAATGTCCCTCCCTCCCCCCCTCTTTTTTTTGACCATTCATCAACCAATTTTTTCTATAGGTGGGTCCTCTGTGAGGTGGGTGTGGGTTTTTTTGTTGGTGAGAAGTGTTTTCAAATCTAATTCTCTTTATAGTATAGATTCATATATTTCCCACCAAATGTTAAATATATATTTTATGCCAATTTCAATATACATAGTTCCTGCAATATTACATAGATTATATTGAAAGAAAACAAACTTCAATATAACAAAGATAATTATATTACTCTATGTCATTTTATATACGTAAGCAAAGTAATTATCCCCCCACATTACAAGATAACAATAATAGGTCTTCACATACATTCATCACTACACACATGCTTACTGCACCTAGTATGAAAAGCTTGGTTAACATCATTTATCGTGTTGTCTCTTTCTGGGTCATAGTATTTGCAAGTCTCATAGCAAATCTCGTGTTGGAACGTCGACAGGGATACGTAAGTAACATCTCGATCACTTGGGTCTACGAAGGAGAGTGGACTAATTCGATCGTGCTTTAATTTATATAGATAAAGTTCTTGGATACAAGATTGGATATGCTAACTATGGACGATATATCTATCTCATGTTCAGTAGTCACACGTAATGTATGCACTTAAATATTTTTTTTAAAAAAATGGAAGAATATTTCGTCTTCAACCACCTCAAGATAGGAGGAATCAATTTGCACTTATTACTGTAGTAGCTTATTGATACACATAAATAAAAGTTCATGAACATTAACAAATGACTCAACATCCAATTTGTAAATTAATGGACCATCCATGTATTGTGTAAAGAAGCGAAGTGCCACCATCTCCAACACAGGAGATGCCAGGATTAGGAGCTCCTAATGAAATTCACTTTGCTGCAACTTGGTCCAAAATTAGAGCCATTATGTTCCCCGAACGGTACCGTTGTGGGTCTCGAATGTCTCCTTTTTAAAATTGTTTATCTTCGATCTTATCATATAAATGACATCAATATTATTGGTCATATCTAATAATTAAGCAATAATCGCATATATATCGTGTTTTTATAGAAATTAGGCCTCATTTACACAACAATTGAACAGGACACAAAACGAAGGCCGAGCCCACAGAAGATGATTGTTGAGAATTGGATCCCCGATCCGATATCCTAAGTCCCAATCCAAGAACAAGGCGTGAACAAGTTGTAGATAGACCCGTTTTCCTATGTCTAATAGACAAGATCATCACAGGAGAAACACAGGAGATAATTATGTGAGGGAGCCATCTATCTTCTAATTCATTCCTTTAGTATATCATATAGCACTTATATATATAGATGTAGCCTTCAAGGCTCAGCTAGTAACTTACAAAGCACTACAGGGCATTAAGGTATGAGCCCACTAATTCTCATAGTGGAGGAATTCGTAACACTCCCCCTTGGGCGAATACCACGACCAACATATGTTTCGCTAAAACTCCAAAAAAACCCAGTGGAAAAAATATGGAGAAAGAGTACATGGTTGCCGCTTTGATGCATTTGCATATTGTTGCCTCGCTAAAAACCTTATGTGAGAAACTTCGGAAAAACTCACTAGGAAAAAAGAGTACAACAATTGTCTTCGAGACAATATTATGACCTTTTTGGGTCACGTCATGATCTCTCTGGAATCATGAATAAGTGCAAATGTTTAGGTAAATTTTCCTCCTAAACAACACAAAAAATATCTTATATGGCTAGAATACTTTCTACAGGAAGTATGTTTATATAGAAACTCAACAAACAAATTGTACGCCATTGCAAAGATCATTTCATAATTCCAATCTCTCCTTTTCTTCTGGAATTCATGGTGTAGACATATGGATTATGACAACTACTAAGCCCAGCATTGATTAGTGCCATAATAAAGCCCTCAAAGAGCAACTATAAAGAAACCATCATATTAGTACTTTCTAGGTACAATTTGAGACCTTTTAAAATCCAAGCTTTGATGATCAATACTTTGTATATGCTCCCCCTGATGACAACGTTTGTCAAAGCATATTATTGCCGTCTAATAAACCATAGACCAAAATAATTCAAGTGCAAATGCAAAACTCTCATAACATTTAGTCTTCAGGACATTTGTCATGTTATTCTTCGAGAATATTGGGAATAAAGATTATTAGGAGCAATTTGTTTATTGCTATCATGCACACACCAATTTATGATTGTGCAATTTACATAACCTAAAATTTAATGGTACAAGGTCGCACAGTTGCAATCATACACATCTTCTAGATATGATTAGTAAACCATGAAGTTTTGACAATAACCAAGCATCCTTCCAGGATTTACTATGCATTCTTCCAAATCTTTGATTATTGTTTATATCACAATAGAATAATAAAGCATCATTAGTCTTTATTTTTGGCACACAGGACACAGTGTTGCCAATAACACCAAATATATCGTATAGATATTTAAAGGATATCATCATTCCAAACTCCTACAGGGAAGCGTTCTCTTTACAAAGAGTTGTCTTTCTCCAGGAAGACAATATTGGTATGAGATTTACATATTGCCACTACAAGGTTTCTTTGCTAATGCCACGCTACAGATGTTCAACGCCACTTTTTTGGTTGCCATTGGGGAGGGGGGGTCATATCGCAAATTCTTTGTACAAAATAGTAGCAATATGGTCTTATAATGCAACGAAATAAAAGTGTTGCCTTAGGTGTGACTGTTGATTGCAATAGGGGTGTGTTATTGCAACTATATTGGGATATGGTTGCAATTATTTGGAGTTATTGCTACGCCACTTTGAAGTTGCAATAGCACTATGTTTACGTTGCAATAATATGATATTATTGCAACTATATTTGAAATGGTTTTTATTGGTGTTTTTATAATTATTTTTTCATGTTGCAATAAATTTCAGTGGTGTTGCGATTGATAGATGGTTATTACAACAAAAACTCTAATATAGATGCAATAGGTTGTGTCTATTGCAACAACTTTTTAGAGTTGCAAAAACCTTCTTTGGTGTTGCAATTGTGTTTTTTTTATTGCAACGAAAAACCTAAAAGGATGTAATATGATTTTCCTATTATAACATTTTTCTGGGTTGTTACAAATGTGTCAATGTCGATTCCCATGTAATGTGAGACTAAATATAGTATGTATCCAAGTTTGAGGAATCAATAAGCAAGAAGGTAAACTTTATTGCGTATAACTTCAAATAAAATTATGACTTTAAGTTATATAAAATAATTTGAAAACATATTAATTTCATAACAATATTTAGTTTGCCTTTAGAAAAACCATTTGTAAATCTTATGGACCCAAATTATGCTATCCAGTCAAGTTCTAAAATTTTCTAACCAAATTTATAGATATGATTGAAATTTAGGAAATGAAGTTTGAATAGGTAGGTCCCACTGCACTTTGGACAACGGGGCCCAAAATGTGTCGTAGTGGGCATGGTAATGTTACTACATAATATTTTGTTTGTAGAGAATATTGTTCTAAATTCTTATATATTTATTTACGCTTAAATTATGTTTTATTTATTAGTTTTTTTAATGTTTGTGGCATAGGAAAGCGATTGAAAAAGTAAAAAATCATGAAAATAAGGGAATTGATCCCACGACCTCCAACTCTTTGGTTGGAAATGCATTACCACCACACCACCAATTTGTTTCTCTTATGCGCCTGTCTTTAATTGCTTTTACTTGGTAATGTACGTTGGGGAGCTAAAACGGGAAAAATTAAAAGTGCATGCAGCAGCAAGAATCGAACCTGAGAGCTCCAGTTCACAATGGGCGGCTTCAACCACTACACCTCACAAACAGATTCGATAATCTTGATGTGAAGTAAACTAACAAGAGTACTCACGAGTCACGACGAGCAGGCCGAACCCAGCTCAAGTCAGCTCGCAAGGAAGAAAAAAAAAAGAAAAAGTCAGCAGGGGGGAGCAAGGAAGCCCAGCTCAAGAGAGCACCCACAAACAGGCCGAGCCCATCTTATTAAATCTGGTTTATTTTGTTTTTTAAAACTCTTTCGCGCTCGCACGATGGGAAGCTCATGCCTTACCACTGGGCTACCACATTATTTGTCATAATTGTTGACATTTTGTTTTATTATATTTTTTCAACTACTGTTTCATTGTAATAGCCAGCATTAAAATTGGTGCTAGCCACGGGGTTGGAACCTGAGGACCTAAACCAACACAAAGAAGCGCGCACACCAACGCACCACTACGCTGCTTGTGTCATGTTTGGGCATGTGCGTTTTTTATCACATCTTCTCCATCCGAAAATTTTAACACACGTCGACGAGCTATTGGCTGGACTCCTAATGCGGATTCAGTATAACGCACGTGGCGCTGCCTCGTTGTGCCACCTTTTACATGTGACTTCTTTTAATCCGGAATTAAAAAAAATTTGGTGTTGCAATTATGATTTTTTTTATTGCAACGAGAAACCTAAATGGATGCAATATGATTTTCCTATTACAACGATTTTTTGGGTTGCTACATATGGGATACCTCAAAACTACGCATAGGCCTAACTTTCGAGCCATCGATGAGCTCGGGAAAGAACAGGTGGTATGCCATCACATCAATGAAAAATCTAATCTAAATAAAAGAAAAGTTGTCATAGTCAAGATTTGAACCCACAACCTTTTAGGTCAGGAGACAACACACATACCACTAAGCTATTCAACTCGTTGTGATTAATTTGAACTTTGTTATTAATTTTTATAATACAAATTCAGTCGGCACCAACAACATAGCCTCACAATTTGTATTTTCACTTGGTTAAAATCGTCTAATTTATTTATGGTAAGATTATAGATTTAAAATATATTCCCGTGTCATTTTGTTGAATGTTTTGAATAGTTTTTGTAACTTTTATCTTGTCAAATTGCTGCGTAGAAAATCTGAATAAATAAAAAAAAGTTGTCAAATTCAAGAATTGAACCTACACCCTTTAGGTCAAGAGACAACACACCTACCACTAGGCTACTCATTTGGTTGTGATTAGTTTGTTGGAACGTGAACTATTGTATATTGGCACTAGCTGCAATCAGAGAAAGAATTAAATCATGTATTTTTCTCTCATAATACCTCCTCATTTGATGATGCTTTGTTCAGAATTTGTCTATAATCACATATTTTTTTATTTAATTGTGTTAGTTTGCATATTACATACTATCTTGTACGTTTTTTCATAAACTGATTAGTTTCTTCCACCTAAATAGAAATGTAGATATCATGGCTCTCTTAACAATTGCTAATTTGGTTTCATTTTTTTTAATACTAACACAAAAGTGAGGTTGTGTAAAAATTTTAAGTGCATTTGAGTTGAAGGGTGTTATGATGTATGCTATCCATTGAAGTTCCAAAATTTCTAACCAAATTTATAGATATGATTGTAATTTAGGGAATGAAGTTTGAATTGGTGGATAAATGACACTACAACACATATTGTATCTAGAACACAATTTTTTTCTTAAACAATTGACTTTTTTCTTTTAGTGTGGAATCGAAATTTGTATCTAGTATTTCTTCGTCATACATAATCTAAATTTGATCATTTTTCTTTCTGAATTTTTCTAAAATAACTATCTTTCATTTAATGCCATTTTTTTGTATGATAATTACTATTTGTTGGGTCTTTGTCATATGCATTTTTTCTTCCACTTAAGTAGAGAATAAAAAATATTATTTTACATAACAATTGCTAATGTAACTTTATATTTTTCAATATTATAGTCAACATAAGGTTATATCTGAATTTCAGGTGCATACGAATTCGAAAATGTTACAAGGTGCTCAAATCTTAAAGTTTGAGTTGGGTTACAAGAAACTATGTGACTATCATGTCAAGTTGTAGATTAGTTTGACCAAATTGAGATTTGTTACAATTATTCTATTGTAATTTGGAGGTAGAAAGTTGAATTATCCCTAACAAATAATTAAATTTTTATCTATCTCTAGAATATGTGCTACAATGCAACATATAAGTCTAAATATATTTTTTATATAATTTTTTAAATGATATTTGGCATATGTGTAGCTCAATTTAGAATTACTTTTGATAAGGACTTAAAAATTCACTTGAGTCTGTATACACCTACGGCCGATATATTTGCGTGCGGACGAATCAGGCAATCAGCCGAGCCCGACGCATCTGCCTTAATAAGCAAGCCACTACGGAACCGTCGTCCGTGCTATCCCTCCGCATCTATCGCAGCATACACCATGCCCTAGCTTACGCATCAGCCGCCGCCATCGACATAACACGTCCAGTGCCGCCGTATGGAGCGCCGGAGGTCCCCGTGACCTGACTGCATGAGGAGAGGCGCGGCGTCGTCGTGTGTTGAATCCTCTTGGCCAGAGCCTTGAAAACTCCGTCGCGACTCCGCCTTTGAACCCTCATGCGCCGCCGCCGAGATTGCCTTTGCTGCCGGCCGTCGACGTCGATCTTCCATAGCCGAGCGGTTTTGCTAACAAGAATAAGACGCCAAGCCTAGCGCGACAACCCGAGCTTGTCCGCCCCTGTTGTTCTCATCTACCCGAGCTCGTCCGCCCCTGTTGTTCTCATCTACTCGCCGTTCGCCGCCAAACCCTCGCCATCCACGGGGAGTTCAATCCACGGGGAGTTCAAGTCCTCGGCTGCGTTCGTTCAACAGAGATTGTCGTCGTCGCTGCCGCCGTAGCCGTAGCAGACTCTGATCCGATGTCGCATCTTGGTGAGGATTCCTTCGGCCCTCGATCTCTTTCTTCTATAATCTATGTTACGTTGTTTCTGTCTGCTGCTGATGATGATGATGTTGCTGCTCCTGTCTGCACGTCGAGCCGCTGTCTCCCCGCGCTGCCGTCGAGTACCTGGCTGGGAACCCTGTCGGCCATGCGCCCATGCATGCAGTTCGCTGATTGCGTACATGGAGATCGAGTCTTCCATTGTCCAGCTCCTGCCCTTCCAGGACCAAGACATGCATCTTTCCTTCGGCATCGTGTGATTAATGGAGAACGCCCATGATGGATGCTAATAAGGTGCCGGCTTAATTAATTTTTCGTCCACCTGTTCTTACACCAGGCCTGCCGCAATGAAATTTTATTTTCACCTTAATTACCTGCTGAATTCTTTCTGAAAATATCCCCTACCGTCACGCCGCTTATTGATTACTACTTGTTCTTGTCCCAAATTGCAAATCATTTCCGTCCTCCCTGAATTCGTGTTGCCAACTTATGGTTCCAATTCGTTTCAAGGTGTCCCCTGAATTGACCCAACCGTCACACAGCCATCAAATGCTAGTACTGCAGCTTTACTCTGGATTTTAGCAGCAACAGCCATCCATATGTTAATTACTACCTTCTATGCTAATTGACTTTGTTACTCAGTCGCATTTGTATGCCCTTTATCGTGCATCTTAGAAACTCTGCAGGAAACGGGTGCACATAACTGTTGTATTGGTGTATTTCCTCACGTGTCCTTTGTTCAGGTACTTAATTCATCTCATCAGGAGGTCACCAAAAGTTGTTTGTTATTCCATTCGTAGCCCACCTGCCTTTCTAAAAACAATTTCCTGCTCATTGCAGCTCAGATGATGCCTATGCCCCGTAAACAATTTCCTGCTCATTGCAGCTCAGATGATACCTATGCCCCGTTTCTTGCTCCTCTTATGACAGTTACCAACTGGTGAGGAATTTCTGTTTAACAATATGATTTACTAGGACATTCTCACAGAATTCTTAGGACTAGAGCTGGTTTTGGTGCTAGCAGTAGTTTGATGGCGAGCAAATTAGCAGCATTTTTGTGAACTTTATGGATATTCTGATGTAGCAATAGGCAATAGGAAACGACAAACTTGCAGCATTTCTGACACATAATCTATCCTTACTTATTGATGTGCGTGCTAGGCAAATCTATGATCTGCTACATGGTCTAATTCTATTCTCACCTTGCAGCACTGAAACAAGACCTTTACATTTGCAAAGTTTAGAGAAACATCAAGTATCTTAACGTCTGACAGAAGAATAACTGAATACTGCAGGTAATATATGAGGTCCTTGTTTTCATATAACCATCTGGGAGGGAGACTTGGATGTAGTGCTAAACAAAATTGATTGGCATTTTTTCCATTATTTATTTATCTCTCCAAGTCCTGCCTGAGTTGTTAAAATGCGTCTTATTCCACATGATTTCATTTGTAAAAAAATAGTTAAACTCGGTTGATCTTCTCCATTTGTTGCTTGCATGCCTCGTAACTATCTGATGTAATATCAAGGTAGCACAAACCACTTTTTCTGTTGAATTCAGTAAAAGGTGACATCTATTGTCGTTGTCGAATTTGATATTCAGAAGGAACATCGCAAAACCCTTTGACTTCTTAATTTTTCTGAAGCTTGAGAGGCTAAAATGATTACTTTGTAACAAACATTTAATATAGCTGGTTTTTGTTTGTTTTGGCCTTGTGTGCCACACGCAGTTGATCTGGATGGGGTCATGAGGCCATGGCAGCATCCCAAGTATTTTAGTAGCCATAAATAATTGTTGCTGATCAAAATTTTCGTAACCTTGTAGTACAGTTTAGGTCTATCAAAAAATTTGGACCATCTTAGTGGCCCTTTTTCTCTTGATAATAGTTGGAAAAGTTGTGCATAATTTAGTTATAGTTGGCGTATGTTCTCTTTCTGTCATTATAACTCTAGATCTATGTGATATTCTCCATTTACAACCATCCTTGGTTCTTCTTGCTGCACGTGTGCTTAGGACTGGATTTGGCATGCACGATCATATGATGTTTCAATGAGTAATATCACTCTTAATAAATATGTAAATCTGCGATATATTTTTGCTTGACATGAATGTGGATTCAACCGATGTATATTTATACTAATGTTAATGACTATTTTCAGAAGCATGATCTTGAGGTTTTAGTGGAGTGCATGATTCATGAGATGATCAACATGAAAGCAACCTTAGCTTCAGTGCTGCATAGCTCATTATATTTTGTTGTTTCCAAATAGTTAAGCGTGGTGGACACCATTGTGTGTTCCACTTGTGCGTGTGTTTGGACTAGATGCTGTGTCTGATACGTTGGATGGATTATTTAAAGCTGTGCACAAAAAATTGTATTTTTGGGTTAATGGATGTCCAAATGCTTTATTGATTATATATTGAAATCATTGTTTGAAGCTACCAATCGAATCATTGTAATATGCACTATTGTCGTATAAGAATGGCATTGCAATTATATGCTATAGCAACAAAAAAACCCATGCAAGGAAAAATAAGGCGTGGCAATAGAATCCAACTATAGCAACCACATGCATTGGTCGTGGCAATAGAAGGACACCCTATAGGAACCACAATATTTAGTGTTGCAATAGGGAAGAAGCCTGTAGCAACCAAGTTTTTTAGTGGCAATAGATGTGTCACATATAGCAACCACATGCATTGGTCGTGGCAATAGAGGGACACCCTATAGGAACCACAATATTTAGTGTTGCAAAAGGGAAGAAGCCTGTAGCAACCATGTTTTTGTAGTGGTAATAGAGAGTTCATCTATGGCAACCAAAATATTTAGTGTTGCAATAAAGGGTCCCTCGTATAGCAACTAAAAGAGTAATGTTGCAATAGGGCATATATTTTACAACGTTACAAACACGTAGCAATAGGGACTGTTACAACACATAGTATCATTGCCACTTCTACTATTGCTACATTTCCTTTATCTGGTAATACATACCTCTTGCAATGTCTGGTGCGTTGCAATAGTAACGAGTGCAACACCCATGATGGTTGCTGATAAGGAGACTTACAACGCTACTTTTGAGTTGCAAAAAGATTCTTGCAGTTGCAATAGGGGGAACACAATAGCAACACCCAAAATAAACCGTGGTCCAAACTTTGGACCACGTTTGCAATGGCAACGCCTCGCAACGCTAAAATTTCGTAGCCATTGTGTCTGTTGCAACCATTTTAGCCATTTTGCAACACTTTTCCGGCGTTACATTAGACACAAAACCTTGTAGTGTGCTAATTCACATTTATGTTAAGACCTTCAAGGATCTCTCTGGATTTTCAGAATCTCTTATCTGCATATTGGAATTCATGCCATTTGCCAGATGTATTTGGAATGCTATTTAGTCGATTTTTATGGGGACTTTGTCCTTTTCAGGACCTTTTGAACCATTGCTTTTCACCACCTGTAATTTTATTTGACCCATAGAGATACCAACAATAGTAATTTGTTTGGTTCAGCCTCAATTGCATATTTCATTTGACCCAATATAAATGCTTCTAGCACTTCTGCTATGGACTTTGTTCCGGATCTGATTTCTCTCGTGGAGAATCTTAGCAATTATAGAGGCAATAAATGTATACACTTTTGTCCCACTTATATGTTTATTCCAGACCAACGTTATTTCCATTCCGCATTCCTAGCATCATATTATGCGCGCGCTGCTAGGTTTTACATCTCCAGGATGAACCTCGTAGTGAGGTACGTCACCAACAGGGTGAGTACTCTACAGGAGTTCGGGAGGAGTATCTTCTCATATAAATAGAAGATTGCTTCTTAATAATAAGCATTGACTAAGGCTACTAGATCTTATTTGCAGGCGTCCTCACAGAATTTGATCAGATGCTAATAAGTCATATGTGAATATAAAATTAGTCCCGGGTACATTCACATCTACTTCATGTAGTTGTTCCTCCATAATTCAAACAATTTTCTGGAAAGACCCAGTGCTTCAAGCAAATATCTGGCAATGTAAACTAAACTACTGGTCTAGTTTGCTTTAGTGTGTTTTGATTCATAAATATCAAGGCATTTATCGATATGGGCAATAAATTCTCTCCCCCTAATGCCGAGATATTTAATAACATACAAAAATAATCCCTAATCACCAGCTTCGAGTGGTGTATGTATGCTTAGGTGGTGGTTTGCATGGGAAATAGTACACACTTTTAACCGTAGGGGGTTTGTCTATTTTATATGCAGCGAGCTTGGACAGATACTTAAAAATGCATATGTTTCTTTCTACTGGAAGAGTACATTCAACTTCTGCAAATATCCACAACTCTAGTAGATACATATGTGCAAATATTTAAATTTATTCTTTCTATGCAATGTGCACCTAGTCTTCTGGACTTACCATATATATGCACATTTTTTTTATAAATTGCCATAAAACTGAGGGTCATTCTGACTATGATGCATATCAACCTTCAAGGTCACATGTTGGCAAGATAAATCAATGTATATACGCTTCAGACGCATCAAGTGTGCATAAAAATGATTGCGATGTACGTGGCATTGTCCGTTTCTGCCATACATAATTTTGGATGCAGAGTTCTTTTTAGTCCAGCTCATTTGTATATTGCCCAAAGTTAACCCAATTACTCATACCATATAGAAAAATTGGGTTAATAAACTTTAAATTTTACTGCAACATATTTCATGTTCTAGGTAAAACATAGCTTGGATCAATTCACTATTCAGCATGAAAAGAAACTTTTGAATGGAACAAATAAGACAAGAATCTTATGATTTGAGAAATATTAATCTTAATGAAAAGTAATCAACTAAGCGAAAGATATCAACTGCTTGGTATGAGCAGAAGTGACCAATGTCCTTCGGGAACATATTTCAGACTATCAATCTCATAATTTAAATACCATCTTAGACTTCAAGTTATTACTGCATTGGTGTGGTGTAGTTCTATATGTGGCCCTTCAGGGGCTAGAACAAATACGACGACACAAACAAATGCATGTTAATTTCTGGTCATATGGTGATGTGGGATTCAATGATTAGGTATGGTCAATATTTTATTCAAGTCCTTACCATTTATTTGTTACATTTCCATTTCACAAGATACAACAAAGATTACTCATATTTGTCCATGTCTCATCAAAGACTAGTCAACTATGAGTTTTTTAAACAAAACACTTCTGGGTTAATGATAAAATAAAATAGTATGATTCTTCGTCTGGAAGGACATACTTTTGTTTTCATACCGACATATTGCTTAGAGGGATGCTGTATTTTATCTCAAAGTCAACAAACAGTGGTTTACAAAACCATAGGCATGCTAATTCCTCTTGCTCTTTCAGTAGAAAAGCGAGAAAAAATAATGCCAACTCCTAGAGTAGCAGTAGCATGATTGAGATTGTAAGGATGGAAATTACAGCTTAGGTAAGGTATTTGGTGCCATTCAGAGCAGCTAGATTCAATCCCGAATTATATGATATCTAACGGACCAATCATATTCATGCACTTTTGTTGCAGATTTACTTCATGTAAATAAAAGTTAAGCATGAGCAGAAAGCAAAAGGTCAGATATGGTCATATTTTATGAATAGACAATTCATTTATTCCCCAAATATTCCAAGCATGGTTCAATGCAAAACTACTACTTGATTTTTCATTATTTATGCTAGTAGCCAGTGCGATACTGTATATGTAGGTTGGATGACGATTCTGTGTCCCCACATGTATATGTAGGTCCAAGCTCACAAGGCAGTTTCTTACTTTTCCATATAATTGCGATATGCATTCACAAGCCTTCTAGGCGTGCGGCACATGCTTTTCGTGTGACCTGGTAGCCCACACTTAATACACTGGTAATGTCCTGATTTATATATAAATTTTTCCATGAATTCCAATTCAGTATTTGCTTGATCCCGAGTCACATACTAAATTAGAATACTTCTTGTATTCGTTGGTCTTAATCTTCTGGTTCAAGAGGTCTTCTTCTGGAACAATATTAGACAACGTCTTTTTTACCATTTCTTCTTCTGTGACCATAAGAGCACATAGCTTCAAGCCTGATGTGATCTTAAATAGGGCAACATTATATTCATGTAAGGTTTTATAGTTTTGGAAATTAAGATTGTTCCAAGGACATTGATATTCAGGAATCAGTTTTTCTGTTATCTTCTGGAATCGCTCATATAGAGAGTCCCATAAAACCTTTGGATTTTGTTCAGATATGTATCTATATCTATATAACCTATATAATTGGTACCCACTAACAAGCATGGTTAGATTTCTCTCAACATGCGACCATTCAACATCATCATCCACTATCAACTATTCTACCTCATCATCAACTATACGCCATATCACTATCCACTATAAGCCATGTCATTATCCACTAGACCATCTATTTATTCTTCAACCGATTTTCTGTGACCACATTTTTGTGAGTAGCAATTACAAATTAGAGTAGAAATTACATGTATGATCATGTCATACTTTCATGTATAATGTTTACTATTGCAATACAATCACTTTGGTGTTTATACATTCACATTTCACTTTAAAATTATATTTAACAAATTTCGCAGCAACGCGCGGTGTATCACCTAGTTCCTGTCTAAGAACAGGTGACAAGTGCAACTAGATGTAGCGTATAGCTGAGATATTATCTGTGGAACTAACATTCTCAGCATCATCCTCGGGGTGTATCGTCTTCCACAAACCATATCCTTCAAGGAATAGTTGTGTTTCTTTAGACCATAACATATAATTGCTACCATCCGGGCAAAGCTCAAGATAATCTTTCTTTATAGGATCAGACATATCTACAAGATATAAATGAGACATATATGCACGTAAGTTTACTGCAAGTAAACATGTAGTAGAATGCAAAAAGTAGGTGGTGCAATCTGCTTTAGTTATTAACCAAAAACTTCAGGAAGGTTATTATGTAAAGCTGGCACTTCATATACAGATTATATTAAAAACCTAAATCTTTCAGGGGTTTAACTGCAAAACTTGGTACCGCATACAGATGTAAAAATAATAGACTTCAGGTATTACGGAGTAGTAAGTCCCCAGCGCAGAGGTGTGCAAAGTGACACCGGGGTGCGCGCTCAATTAGGACACTGATATAATAGCCGAATTAAAAGGCCATTTGTACTGAGTTTTAATACCCAAGAGCAGTTACAAGATGTAACGTTTGGTGCAGGACTGCATGCAGCGCTAGTGACATGCGTAATTAATGCTTGGCATTCAACTAGACCGGAGATGCAAGCGGCAGGTTCATTAGGCTACTGGCACCGGGGTTACAGGAGATGTTACATGAGCGAACCCCTGCACCGGTCTCCTCCAGGAGATCCGGTATGGGAGCGGAGCTCCTCTCCTCCCCCAAATCCAGAGGAGGTGGGGGACGTCCGCTGCCATGCCACCGTGGCGACGGGGCCCACATGCCCAACTGCCCCGCCGCCTCCCCGCGCTCGAGCATGGCACCCGCAGTCCGCACCGCTGACCCGCCCGCTGCCGATGAGGAGGAGCTCGCCGCCACCGCTCGGATCCGTGCCGCGCTCCACCGTCGCCACCGCATCCGCTCGTTCGCGATGGAAGGGAGGCAGCGGAGCCGGAGAAGAGAGAGGCCATGGCGGACCCTGGCGGCCTCCTCCTCGCGGACGGTTGCAGGGCCCGCCGCCACCGCTCGGAGCACGACGGCTGCCGGCTCTGCTCATCCTACTCCTGCTGCTCGCGCTCGTCACCGGACCCGTCGCCGCGGCGGGAGAAGGGGTAGGACTCGAGGAGCACGCGGAGCTCGTCATCGTCAGGGAGCGCACCTCCAGCTCCAGCTCCTCAGCGGTGCTGCCCTCCCCTCCTCCGCCGAAGCCGCGCCGCCGCCCGTCGACCACGGCCGCCCGCGCCATGGCCCCGGAGCCACGGCCGCGGCT
>OAMR01000441.1:439004-455225 GCA_900205405.1 Echinochloa crus-galli | reverse complement strand
GTGGAAAGTAGGGATGCAATATTTTTAGATCAGCACACACCTCGCCGTGCTAAGCGGGCAAGAGTGGAATTGTTGACAACTCCAATTGAACCACAGATGGATACATCTGGAAATAACTCACCCAATGAGGAAAATGATACCCCGGAAGAAAATACAAATATGCTTAGGAGAAGTGGGAGGAATTCACAGGCACCATCATATCTTAATGATTATTATGTGTTCTTGGGGGAAGTGCACTCTAAAATTTTAGATTTAGAGGAAGATCCAAAAACTTATAAAGAAGCCATTAGTTGTGCTCAATCAAAGCTATGGGTGGAAGCAATGCGGGAAGAATTAAACTCAATGAGGAAGAATAAAGTTTGGGAACTTGTTCCTTTACCAAATAACCGCAGAGCCATATCTGTCTCTTATACACATCTGGTGCGTGCGGGTGGGGGAGGCGGAGGCGGAGGGGAGGTGGCGGGCGGCGGTGGGCCGACGGCGGAGGGAGGAGGCGGGGAGAGAGAGGCGGGGAAGGAGGGGGAAGGAGAAGGGGTGGGTCGTGGGAGAGAGAGGGGGAAGGAGGAAATATTAAAAAAAACTGAAATGTGGGGCCCGCATGCATGGTAGTTGGGATAGGGGAATGTGACAGAGGAGAGATGGGTGCGAAAGAAATTGAAATAGAGGATGAAATCTCGATAACTAGGATAGAATATTCCTCTTAGAGGAGATGATACAGGAGAGACAGCATTTGAGCACCAAATGCAGCACACATGCAAGTGCACGACGGAAAGTGTGTACGACTTCAGGCAGTACAACAAAAGAAAATAATCTCTATGCTGACATAGCCGGTGCCAATTAGTAAGTGATCCCATCTAGTGTGTATAACTAGTTAAAACGAAACCAATCTGCTGGGGTTCTAAACTGGTTATTTCTTTTTAAGTCACTTAATTTTGATTGAATCTCCTACATACGAAAAAACATCATGTGTCTAGATGTCTAGCACGCATCTAGTCTGCCAGAGGCAACTAGAGAATCTGCAGGATTTTAATGGTCACGCTAGACAATCAGATCAAAAAGCTGCAGGCCAAAATAGATACATACGGATTAAGTGAGCATAGCGTGCCACTGGCTATCGGTCATGAGCATCAGACGTGAGCTAGTTAATCTGAACTAGAGTCCAGACTGATTAATGATCTGTGATAACCTAAAAACAAATCAACAACTAGCATGGTTACTGATGCAAAAAGAATCATTCTTCAGGGATTATATTTATGACATGATATATTTACCAGAAAGTGGATCTACTAAAAAAGATTAGTAAGCTACTGCTTACGAGAGGAAACTTCAGGTTCTAGCAGAGCATACGACAAATCTTCGACCAGAAGAATGATTAGAAAGAAACAAGTTGCTAGCGGACCAGGATCATGCTAGTAAAATAAAACAATAAATTCCTCTGAACAGATGAAAATTGTTTGTTCCATCATACCAATCGAATCCATCGAAGGGAGAATTTGATGGAAAAGAAAATGATAATCATACCTTAACTCAGGGAAGAGCTGCTGATAACGTGTTGAGAATTGGATCCCCGATCCGATATCCTAAGTCCCAGTCCAAGAACAAGGCGTGAAGAAGTTGTAGATAGACCCGTTTCCCTATGTCTAATAGACAAGATCATCATCACAGGAGAAACACAGGAGATAATTATCTGAGGGAGCCATCTATCTTCTCATTCATTCCTTTAGTATATCATATAGCTCTTATATATATAGATGTAGCCTTCAAGGCTCATCTTTTTTTTTTGAGGAGATCCTTCAAGGCTCATCTAGTAACTTACAAAAGCACTACATGGCATTAAGGTATGAGCCCACTAATTCTCACAGTGGAGGAATTCGTAACAATGATGACCCATTGAGAGGTCATGCCGATTAGCTGGGGGCCCACATGGCGCTTAGCCTGACCCATTATAAGGCCTAATGAAACTCAAGTTTTGTGCAAGAACATTTTGGAAGACTTTGAGGCCAAGTTCATGAGGATTTTGGCGCAGGGTTGATCTTGAGATAAACTAAATTAAGCATGACTTTTGAAGGCCATCAAGATTCATACTTATCCCGAAGATTTCAGCGTGCTAGTCCCACATACAAGTCACAAAGGTGCAAGATATCTTATGGAAAGACTTGGTGACAAAGGAGAGCACAGGGTGGCCAAAAGGAAGCACAAGCCAATTGCCATGCAAATAATTAAAGTTGAAGAATGACTCAAATATCTAAGAATATAGGTTCTACTCTCGGAAACCATGGGAAAGAAAAAATCAAGGTAATTGTGTTTTTATGTCGGTGTGGACGTCGGCAGATCAGCACAGCAGTTGTGGTTTGTTGATGCTGCACGATCCAGCTGATCAGCAGGCCGCCATTTGCTGCCTCGTTTGATGCCCCGTCGCGGGATATTGTTGCTGCGGGATCCAGCCCAGTAGCAGCTGGCAAGGGCACGCAGCAGGCCCATCACGGCCCCAAGCAGGTGTAGGGTCGATATGGCGGACTAGAGGGATGTGAATAGTCCTTTCTAAAATAACTCACCGGCTACCCGAAATAAATGCGGAATTAAAACTATCAGTGTAGCCAAGACTTCACCTCTCTATCTATGTTCACTAATACCTTATAAAAGATCCTAAATAAGCAAGAAGGTGCCAAGCTAGCACGAGCTCACCTAATCAATTCTAGGAGCAAGGTCACACAAACCTATGCCACTAGTACTTTACACACCGAGGAGCTCCTATACAACTAGTAAGCAAAAGCACAAAGCTTCTAAGCTCACTAGCAATGCTCAATGGACAAGACTACACAAGTCTAATCCAAAGGCTCAAATTACTTAGCTATACAAACTAAGCAAAGATACTAATTAAGCTACACAAGCTAATTAGTCACAAGATCACTACTTCTAGCTACAAAAGCAAGAAGACAACTAGCAAGCTACGCATACCAACTAATTGTAAGAGCAACCACACAAGCACAAGATATATAAGATGTAAATACAATGCTTGTGATCAAGAAGTGCAAACCACTGAGAAGAGTAGACAAGTTGACACGGTGATTTTTATCCCGAGGTTCACTTGTTTGCCACCAAGCTAGTCCTCGTTGTGTCGACCAACACCTTGATGGTTCTTGGGCAAAGCTTGCAAGCCGCTGGCCACTCCGGGTACACCAAGACACCACTAGAGTTGCTCTTCGTAATCCCCACGGGGTGAGAACAATCTCCTTCACAAATCCTTCTCCGGAGCACCGCACAATCTCCTTGCATGCTTCAACGGAGCCTCAATCCACCAAGCCGTCTAAGAGGTGGCAACCTTCAAGAGTAACAAGCAAACCGACTTGCAACACGAACACCTAGTGCCACTCGATGCAATCTCTCAAAGCAATGCACTAGATTCGCACTCACTCGCAATGGATTCGCAATCTCGCATGAACAAGTGAGTTAGTGGACTCCCAAGGCAAGCACAACCTTGTTTCTTGAGTTGTGCTTCCGCGTTGCAATTCGTTCTAGCTTGTTTCTAGGGTTGGTAGGTCCGTGGTGACTACGCTACCTTAACAAGCTTATGAGGAATCCTTGGGAAGTGATTTTTGGAACATAGGCCGAATTTTGAGAGGAAATTTTTATCGGCTCCAATTCACTCCTCCCTCTGGTTGCATATTCGAACCTTCACGTGCGATGATTGGCTCAGTTGTAAAACCCAGTGTATGTTAACACAGCCATGTGCAACCTATGAAGTGAGAAGACAATTCATCTATCAAAAGACATTTGATTCATGTCCGATCATCTCTGGCTCTTCTGCCTATTATGCTGTTGCGGCCGTTGAGAACGTTTTGACATATGCGCTCATTTGAATAGTAGTGGAACAAATATATTATCAGCATCATTGTTGCCTTCTTATTTTTTTAACGGCCGTGCCTTGGCACGTATTTCATGTTTGACCAAAATAACAATGGCTCGTGGATTTGAGTGAGGAAAAGTGAATACAATAATTGATTCAGACAGTCAATTTACAACATTTGTAAGCAATCATATTTTTTGAAAATTTAAGCATATTTTCCATTTGTTGAAATCAATTAAATTTGAACGACATGTGTGGTAAATAAGATACTCAAATTACAACATAAACTATATGAGTGCATAGATACATTTTATGATCATATGAAAATACGGAAAAAAACCCCAAATGTTTGTAAACTTTCAATTATAGTATTTTAGATACATTATATAGTTTATATTTTTAATAATATCCAAATTCCTCAAAACAATATTTGAAATATGTCATGCAACCAAACTGCATTGTTGTAACTTGTGAAAACATAATTATTTATTTGGCAATTATACAATATTCTTTTAATTATATTTTTCCTTTTTATTGGAATTACTTAATTTTGAACTAGATGTGACAAGGACACAAGGTGGTTAGAAGATGACTTTTGTTTTTAACATGCTGATTTGATAGAATCTCAATTTCACATGTTTGTTTATTAAAAAAAATTAAAATTGTGTGATAAAAAAGGAACATCGATTGATTATATTCACATCGGTCTTAATAGGAACTACCAAAAAATTAAACTATATGTGTGGTAACAAAATACAAACCATATATATTAGTATATTCATACATTTCAATATAATCTATAATTTTTTATGAAAAAGTTGAAGTGTTCGTATGGTTCATACTATGTTTTTAGGCATTTATAGTTTATAAAATTTTATAATACTCTAACTCTATCCGAAAATTCTGAAATTTTGAAGTTGGACTAGACAACATCATCCTAACATCACAGAAAAGTTTCACTTGGAAAATCAAATTAAGGTAAACAATTGGTTCATTTTGTGTTCATTGAGAACACATGTTTATAGTTAACCCTCTCTGCTCTAGCGCGTTTCGAGGTGACCAATAGTTAACTTTACATAAACATTTTACAAAACCTTAATTTTATATGTTTAGTTTTAAAAATAATTCCACTATGATTTTGAAGAAAAAGTATTTATTTCATAAAAAGGTAATTGCATTTCTGGAAATATTTAACCTCTGAGCCACACTAACAATAATGTTTTCATGCGCGCAAGTCGAAGCGGTCTGTTCGACCCAAACACTGGCCGACTTCCGTTGATCACCCGATCCTTATTGGATGGATCCCATTTGAAATTGCTTGAATAATCCCGGGTGCGCGGCCACCTCATGCCCCCACTTTGCCCGAGAAACCACTCATTCCCTGAGACATATTATTTTGAAGGACTATCTGTCGACGAATTATATCAAGCACGTCTGCCTAGGGGTACCCTAGAGAGTAGATTTATGGGTCTTGTCGAGTTCTAGGAACGATAGTGCATGAACAACACAAAGATTTAGACAGGTTCGGGCCGCGAGTAGCGTAATACCCTACTTCCTGTGTGCTTGATTGTATTGCACGTGAGATTGTCCTCTCATGTTAGTCTTGTTTGTCTGTCGAGCTAGGGACCGCTACCCTCTTTTATATATTCAGGGGGCAAGGTTACATGACAAGTATCTTAGTCGGTTACAATATGAGAGTCCTAGTTGGATTTACACGTGTAGATCTAGTTGGAGTAGGAGTCCTTCCCAGTAGTCCTACTAGGACTAGATCTTCTATCTTGAGGGTACCCGGGGATGCATATCCCACAAGCCCCCGATCATATTGCGTCTTATGCTTCAAGTCTTGAATCTGCTTTAACATCTTCGAGTAGTTGGAGCTAAGCCCAAGACACTCAGATCTTCTCTGACGAGTAGTTTTATTGGAGTGAGCTCTTCATAGCCAAACATCAACCATCCTTCAAAGTCTTCTAGTCTTTCGCCAAGTGGTTGTAGTCGGCTGTAGAGAGCTTCATCAATGTCTTCAATAAATATGGTCACTGAAGGTGAAGCATATATGCTTAGCCCCCGAGCATCAAGTTGATTAAAATAATCAGGTCGAGGGTCTTGAAAAAATCTTCTTTTTCTTGAATTGATCAACAATAGGCACAAAAAAAGTAACCCCTTGAGTATAGCCCTCGAGCCTTGAAGCGAATGGTTTACATTAAGTACGAGGGTCAAGAACATAATCTTCAAAGTAGCGACTAGTTTAAAGTACTCGGCTAGCATTGTAGTGCCTCGCCGTTTGAGTACCGACTAGTTGTAGTACTTGTCTCCATGTCTTAGCTTGCGACGTGTAGCCCCAGAGCTTCAAGGAACTATTAGTCCTCGCCGTATGCTCCTGCAAAATAGACATAAAGAATATGTTGTAACTGATGTATAGAATATTAAGTAGGGAACGGATCCCTGTATTGTTTAAATGCGTAAAAAGACTTCGTGCCAATCTCTTGCTAGGTTATGTAGTTTCTTCGGGTAGTTGGTCTATTACGTTTAAACACCTGATCCCTGATGGCCTTAGTCCATGGTGTAGGGATCATGCCTCTTCACGCTTAGGAACATGGGTTTACAGAAGATTCGAGGTTTCATGGATGAAGGCTTATGATACACGAGTACTTTAGCAACCGTTAAGAGAAGACAACGAGCAAAAAGTAGTTAACATGCGACAAGAATATGCACAATGCACAAAAAAGTAGTCGGTTAGGACTTTGTTCCTGTTGGAGAGGTCGCGCGAGGGATTGTAACCCATCGGCGAGAGGTCATGAGAGGGATTGTAACCCGTCGGTGATAGTATGGCTCTCAAGAACTTTTGTTGTCCAGTGAAGTACTCTTTTAGAGTAGTTGGCTCATGGCCAAGCATGTTAACTGATAAAATTAATATAGAGAAAATAAAATAATTATTAAATAAGACTTAGCTTTATTCGCGGACGATTGTCGATGAAGATGTGACGCTCGGCGATGGAGCCGCGACGATCGTTGTTGAAGTTAACTAGTCGGAGTTGTATCCTACTAGTTGCTGATGGCGTGGTAACCGTCCTCGACTAGTTTTAACTAGTTGAGATGAGTAGTCTAAGTAGTCGTATGGAGAGTCGATGCAGTCAATCTCGACTAGTTTTAACTAGTCGAGACGAGTAGTCGAAGTAGTCGTCGAGAGTTGATTCTCGATGAGGTCTCAGAGCGCCTCTGATGGAGACGCCATCATCGAGTACGGGCCCAGAAAATCCGCGAGGTGACTCGCGGACTTGCCGTTGCCTAGGGTGACGAAGGTCCAAGCACCGGTGACGAGGTTTGCACCCTCCTCGATGCCGCGGGTGTTGAAGCTTGATCCCATCGCGCCTAATGGTGAGCTTCGGCGAGCTAGCCCCATGGTGGGCGCCAAGTGTCGACGAATTATGTCGAGCACGTCTGCCTGGGGGTACCCCAGAGAGTAGATTTGTGGGTCTCGCCGAGTTCTAGGAATGACAGTGCACGAACAACACAAAGATTTAGACAGGTTCGGGCCGCGAGTAGCGTAATACCCTACATCTTGTGTGCTTGATTGTTTTGCATGTGAGATTGTCCTCACCTGTTAGGCTTGTTGGTCTGCCGAGCTAGGGACCCCTGCCCTCCTTTATATATCCAGGGGCAAGGTTACATGGCAAGTATCCTAGTCTGTTACAATATGGGAGTCCTAGTTAGATTACACGAGTAGTTCTACTTGGAGTAGGAGTCCTTCTGAGTAGTCCTACTAGGACCTGATCTTCTATCTTAAGGGTACCCGGGGATGCATATCCCACACTATCACAATTATAATGTTTAAGCGACCATCCTATTTTATATGCTTGAATGGCATGATTTCATAGTCATGTGATTGAAATAAACATTCTGATATAATTCTATTGCAAAATGAATTGTTAACCCAAATATAAGATGCAATATGCATTACCACCCCAAATTGCAATGAGATGTTTACATGAGAATATACCCAATTGCAACAAAATATCACAAGGTAAAAGAGCCAATCACAACAACATTTGTGAGGCAATAGAACCAATAGCAACGGAACATTTACGAGGCAATAAAGCCAATTTCCACAATGTATTTGTGTCACAATAGAGCCTATTGTCACCAAATATTTAGTGGCAGTAGAGGAGCGTCAGTTATGGCAATAGATCCTACTGCAATGGTGTCATTTGTTGCAAGTAATGTTTAATGCAATGCATAATTGTGTTGTAAAATATCCTATTGCCACAACATCAGTCCATTGCAACTAAATACTATACCCATGACAATAGAAGTTGCAGCTAATTCTTTTCTGCATGGTAATGTAGTATTTCCACAAACCTAAAAAACCGTTGCAAAGAACCTGTCACCACGGAGATAATCCTATGGCTGCCAACGAAAGTGCCTCTATGGCAATTTATAACTATTGCCACTATTTTGCCCCTGTTGCCATGTTTTTTCTCGGTTGCTATAGGCCAAAAATCTAGTAGTTCCAATTTGAATCATGGCTGTTGGCTGTCATTACGGCACAATATCGACCATCAATTCTCGGGAATAAATGAGATCATATGCATCATTTCATGCACTTAGGTTTATATTCTAATAAAGTTCCACGAGTTTTGGTGAATATACGATGTGTAGGTACAAAATTGATAAATATGGACTATGGGGGGGAAGGGGGGGGGGGGCAAAAGTGGCCAATTCGGTGGTTCGGCCGAATCACCCATCTTAGCCCATACACATGTGGTACAATCCCATGCAGTGAAGCACGCTCAGGGGAGGTCCTGTGCACAAATTCCACGTCAAGCATGACCAAACGATGACCAGGTCACTACAAGGGAAAACAGCTTCTGCAAGGCCGCCAAAACATTGCGATAACGGTATTTTCGTTGCAATAGTGAGCAAGCGCAACCAAGGCGTGGCGTTGGCAGGCGTTGAATTTGCGATAGTTGCACTTTTGCGTAGCATTGCCATAACAAATGGGGTTGTCGCAATGATGTGAGGCGTGGCAATGGGATGTTGAAGCGACGATCATTAGCGTTGCATGAGTAACATTGTCACAATCTAGGTTGCGTCGTGGTTATAGTTGTTATTGCAACAATCTAGGTTGGTGGCAAAAAAAAACTATTACAATGCACGCATGTGGTAGCAATATCAGATATCACCACGCTATGTGTTGGTAGCAGTAACACCAATGATGTTGCATTAGCCTTAATGTCTATCACAACGATGTTAGGATCGTCGCTATACGTGGCAATGGTATCGCAACGAACTTTTGGATTGTTGCTATATACGCTTGAAGGGTATCGCAACACTGTATGAGTTGCCGCTATATACTTGAAGGCTATCACAATGAATTATGAGTCGTTGCTATATGCTTAAAAGATGTTGTAGCGAAATATATATTGCTGCAATAACCACATGTAACAATTATAGCAATATGCTTGATGGTCGTGGCAATAGTGAAATCATGTCACAATGAGGCACTAGGCGTCGACATGGCAAGATAGGTGTCTTTTTCGTATTGGGACAATCATTTGATATTAAAAATTATAATTTCATAAATGCTTATCCCAGATTTACATATTTTTGGGGCCCACCTGACAAAAGAATATGCCAAAAATTACAATCAATGCATCGGTTTCTCATGTTGCCACTGCTTTTCCACAAGTTTCCATGAACAAAGAAGAAAAACAACACAAGGCAACACAATATGATACCTATCAATCTGATATTTCAAGCAACACAAGCTATTTCATCTTCTAAAAGGCTTGCAGCAGCTATTTCTGTTCGTCCTCAACAGCACCACCCATCTTTCCCACCATTGGTTAGGACCTACAAACCAATAGAGCAAACATAATCAATTATCACTATGGGAGAGACAATGCTACTATCTGAAAAGTGAATGCGGAGATATACACATCCAGTTCCAAGCAAGCAAGAATTGAACCCTTTTTTTTTACCTCAGGTTGATGTACAACCAATCAGATCAATTCCTGCAATTGTGGAGATGAAAAATTCTACTTAAGCAATAATACGATCCTGCAAGCATGCTCCAAGCCTAGTCTTCCTTCTCCCCGCTGTTTTGACAATCTTGAGAACCATCCAAAGCAACTGTGGTATCTTTAATCTTTACTCTCTGCAATGCTCAACCAATGTCAATAGAATGAAATTAGTCCTATCTTTCTACCTGATGTCCGCACTCAGTGCGTTCTTGGCTCACGGCCACAGCACACCACGCCACAGTTCTATGGTGGCTGTGGCAAGGGAAAATGGCGCCACGCTACAGTGGCATGGCATGGTGTGGCTGCCAGCCAAATACGCCCTCAGCCTACTAAAATTTCTGCCAAATTTATTACCTCTTAAATTTGATTCTAACTAGTTGATAAGCATATATATGGTTCAAGCTTTTGTACACAGTTATTGAGGGCCAAAGAAGAAGCCCAGCTATTATTGTTTCAATAAAACATTAAGGTTTCCATTACAATACCATACCACAAGACACACTTATATGCAAGATAAAGAGATGTGTATGATATAAAGAGGTGTTTATGTTGCGTTGGTTTTGTGGGCACACAAGAAGGGTTAGGATACAGAATGAAAATATTCGGGAAAGGGTCGGGGTGGCACCAATTGAGGAGAAATTGACTCAACATCAGTTGAGATGGTTTGGACATGTCCAACGGAGGCCTCCTGAGGCGCTGGTGTGTAGTGGGGTTCTATAGCGGATTGATAATGTTAAGAGAGGTAGAGGTTGGCCTAAACTAACTTGGGATGAGTCGTTTAAGAGAGACCTTAAGGAGTGGAATATCTCTAAGGATTTAATTATGGATAGGAGCACTTGGAGACTAGCAATCAATGTGCCTGAACCGTGATCTTTGCTTCCTTTTCTATTCTCCCCTAACTCTATTTTCTGTTTTTTGCCTTTCTGGGTTTCACCTCTAGCCTACCCCAACTTGCTTGGGACAAAAGGCTATGTTGTTGTTATTGTTGTTGTATGATATAAAGAGGCAGAGTAAATGGGCCCTACAACATTGTAAGCAGAAGACAAACTAATAGGTCACAAAATCAGGTAAGAGAGATCATACCTCCCAGAACAAGTTAATATCTAAAAAATCATAGAACAAGTTGGATCAAAAAAAGGTGTGGTGCCTGTACCTAGGTCCTCATTCCCTGCAGCGATTAGTTGTTATAGAACTTTAAGAAATAAGAAACCTCAATGATGGCAAAAACTTAGTTCAACAAAATTAGTTCTCAATATATTCCCATCATGTACATGCATTATCCTGGTCAATGTATATTGTTAAAACTTAGTTCTTGGTACAGATCAAATATGAACTGCATTATTAGAAAGAAAGGTACAATGACACAATATTTCCATCTTATAAGACCATACATGTGCTAATTGATGCCATTAATCAGAGAAAATGAGACATCAAATTAGAACCAGAAATTTGTCAGCCGCTGAATTAAATAATTCTGAACAATGCATAGCATGAATGGAGGATCAACGCAGGATTTTAGGCAGCGAAATAAATAAAGTCTGAACCAGGTTCCGAGCAATACCCCTGGTCGTTGTTCCACCGCGGGAGACCTCTGTCCACGTGAAGACGCCTCGGCCTTGGTTGCTTATCAGGCTAGTTACAAAGGGCTATAATGGTTGTGTGGTTTGTGTCGATGACACTGACGCTAGATGGTTGAACAAAACCAAGAATATGGTCTACATGGGGCATCGTAGGTTCCTTCACCGAGACCACCCATATCGTTGGAACAAGAAATCCTTTGATGGTACAATTGATAACCGCTTGCCTCCGAATTACCGCAATGGGAATGAGATATATAAAATAGTAAGCAAAGTTGAAGTGGTTTTTGGAAAGGGAAAAGGAAGTGTACACGCACCAACCGGTTCCATATGGAAAAAGAACTCTTTGTTGTGGAGACTTCCTTATTGGAAATCTTGCATGTCCGCCACGCATTGGATGGCATGCACCTAACTAAAAATGTGGCTAAGAGCACACTCGGCACGTTAATGGAGGCCAAGTGGAAAGGAAAAGACTCCTTGGAAGCTCAACAGGACTTAGAAGAGATGGGTGTCATGCCAGAACTACACCCTATTATACAACCTGATGGGAAGAAGAAACTTCCAGTTGCTGCATGGACACTGGGTGCCCAAGAGAAAAAGAAGATTTGTAAATTGTTTGATAAACTTAAAGTGCCAACCGGATACTCCTCCAACATTAGAAGACTGGTGAACAAAAAAGAGACAAAATTCAACATGAGCTGCTTGAAGGCCCACGACTGTCATGTTATCATGACCCAACTGCTTCCGGTTGCTCTAAGGGGTGTGCTCCCAACTAAGGTCCGAGATCCTCTCATAAAGTTGTGCTCTTTCTTCAATACAATCTCACACAAGGTCATAGATCCTACCACGTTAGACAAGCTTCAAGAAGACCTGATCCATGCTATAACTAGGCTTGAGATCCATTTCCTACCAACATATTTTGATATGCCGCTGCATCTGCTTACTCACTTGGTCCCTCAGATAAGATCCCTTGGACCAATGTTTCTGCATCAGATGTTTCCTTTCGGGAGGTTAATGAGTGTTCTTCGGAAGTACGTTCGAAACAGATTTAGACCGAAGGGTTGCATGGCTACTAGATGGGAGAGAGAGGAGGCGGTTGAGTTTTGCACATACTATTTGGATCTACAACCTGTTGGTGTCCCTGTATCACGTGACGAGGGAAGGCTAGGTGGGAGAGGAACGATCGGCCGACGGCGGGTACTTGTCAAAGACATTGATGCTTTCAGGAAAGCACATTACACTGTTCTACAACAAGCGTCCGTAGTTGCCCCATATATCGATATCCACGTGAAAGAACTACAGGACCAGAACAGTGGAAGGTCAGAATCTTGGGTCCAGAAAAGACATAGAGAAACCTTTGCCGACTGGTTAAGATTAAAATTTTGTGGCGCTGAAACCGGGAGTCGTGGGCTCGATTTGTTGGTCATCGAACCATCAAGTACATTAACCACGTTCCAAGGATATGACATAAATGTATACACATTCTACACGAGAAAGCAAGATGAAAAGAATGTCAACCAAAATAGCGGCGTTTGTATTGATGCTTATGACATCAATCAACAGATTCAGTCGTACTATGGTTTCGTTGAAGAGATATGGGACCTAGATTACGGGCCACAATTGAAGATCCCTCTATTCCGGTGCTAGTGGGTCAGACTTCCCAAGGGGGTCTTCGAGGACAAGTACGGAATGACTGTCGTCGATCTTAAAAACATCGGGTACAGAGACGATCTTCCTGTGTTTGAAGAAGAAGATGGCGATGAACCGTCATACATGCGGCTTGATCACAATGATGCAATCATTGTCAGTTGAATAATTGATACGTGTATCATGTAATATCTAGAACTAGCTAGTTCTCTATGCACTACTTTTATTTTTGTAATCGAAACATATATAACTCCATCCATGTTAATTTATATTATATCCATGTCTTGTATGAATTCTATGAATTTTCTATGAGTCATATGAATTTTCTATGAATTATATGGATTTTGTAATGAATTATATGAATTTTCTATTGAGTCATATGTATTTTCTATGAGTTGCATGGAATTTCTATGAATTATACGGTTTTTGGAATGATTTATATGAAGTATTTTTTAAAAAATTAAACCGTCGGTGGTTGCATGCAGCAATTATTGCTGGGCCAATCACAAACGGTTCTTATTCAGAATCAGAACCATTTGTGATGTACTATGTACTCTATCACAAGAACCGTTTGTGAAGTGCATAAATGCCAAATATCATAATTACTGTGGGCCCACGTGTTCCCTGCGTTGTCTCCCTCTCGTTCATAAATAGCAGGCCTCTCCCGGTGACTCTCTCGCAGTCTCTCGCGCTCTGGTCGCTCTCTTTCTCTCGCTCTCGTTGCTCTCGCTCTCTTGCTCTGGTTGTCACTATCTCTTACAGGCCGGCGCGGCCACGCCCACAAGGCAAGACCGGCTCGCACGACAACACGTAGGTATAATACGAAGACATATTCTTCATAGTTTAATGTTGGTTTACATATGAAGATATTGCAACACATAATCTTGATATATAATGCTAAGAAAACGTTATAATAATATAAAAAAATTAATATAAAATCTTGATATTTATGTAGGCCTGTAAGTGGGAGAGCCAGTTGTATATGATGGTGAGGTGGCTATGTGCATTGTCTAGACCAGTGCAATGCCAAAGTCAAAGCTATGTGCATTGTCTGGACTTGGAATGACCCCGGCGTGTTCACACATCTCTGGGACACCCTACCATGAAGGAATGATGTGACCAAATTACCTAATGAGTACAAACAACATGGCTTGACCAAGGATATCGATAGTACTGGGACAACAACAATCATCTGATGATGAACCTCAATTGCATCGATCGGATGATGCTTGTTGTCCTTGTCATATCGACATCCTTATGACACATGATAGCCAAGAGAATTTCTGGAGTCCTGCATCATATGATATTTATGGATTTGTTTATTAAATATACATAATTTATTAGAAAAATAATGCTGAGACAACGCGAAATAGCTATACATGGTGGACACTCTGCGCACAATGGTCCGCCAGACCTTCCCCCGCCACCGTCAGCACATCCTCCTGGGCCGGTATTCGACCAGTACGGCCTCATCAACTTCATTCCTGTCGAGCCTGACAACCGCTTTCCTCTGGTGCCATATGATGTATTTAATAGTTGTAAGACTACAATCTTTTATTGATTATTATGTCATAATGTTGATACATTCTTAATTAATATGTGAAACAAGATATTAATGTAATACAATGGTTCAACGATGTAATATATCACATCAGCGGCAGCCGTCCTTTGGTGGTGAGACATAACAGCGGCTTATACAATGGGATGTATGTGGTTTCTGTTGCAGTCCAAGAGCGTGCCTTGCGCGACCCGAATCCAGGTGATATGGTTATTTTTCACGTCCAATCTGGACCATACGAGCAGGATTATGTTGCTGCACGTGATGCCGTGAGGAGGGCACTGCAAGAGTTGGAAATTCATACAAGCCATTTTATTCCAGACTATAGTTTCTTGAAGATGAAGGCTCTCGAGCTCAATGAGCCAGACGTCAGACAAGTTCCAAAAAGGATGTGGCCTCTTTATGAATCGGAATTCATAAGTTAATATGTCTTTGATTTTATATTGCAAATCATGCCTTTTGTTACATATGTATTTATATCTTTCTACATATGTCTCATGTATATATAAGACACCCTTTATTCTGGCCGCCTACACATAGAGTATGGTTTGGGAGAATTGTTGCGTCAGCTTGTGTCGCCTTTGGGATACTCATTCGTGGAACCGTATGCAAGACGAGTAGAAGGTGGTTTTCAATCTTCAGTAACGTTGATGCCAATTGAAGGGCCGTTGTTGACAATATACGGTGAATTATGTGAGGCAAGATATAAGGCAAAAGATAGTGCACTAATATATGCACTAGACTATGTGGACACATTTATAGGGGTCGACATCAGGGATCCATTTCATTCTACCTACCTTGCGATGAGACATGGGGGATATCCTTAATTATTATGTCTTTGATCATGTGTGTGTGATGCTGTAAGAATCAAAGAAAGTGTGACGCAGTAATAATTGAAAAAATAATGTGTGATTTCGCGCCATGGAATGAATCAAAGAACTGAGGACGTTTCCAATACCGACAGCAGTTCCCACTAATACAATTCTCGCAGATCCCGCAGCTATTGATTTGCCAGCCAGTCCCCGGCTATGGCCCCGCGGGCCATAGAGTCAGCCCGGCCCATCCCCGGCCAGGCCCCAGCTTGCTTCCAGGCCACGGCCATCACAAACGGTAGTTGTATACAAAACCATTTGTGATGGGTCCTCATCACAAACGGTTATTCCTATCAGAACCGTTTATGATGGGGTTCGTTTAAGTAGGCGTAGAGGCGCTCCAAAAATTTCATTCACTCCCGCGCGCCTATTTGCTTCGCTTGCGCTGCCGCTAGGCCGCTTCGCTACCGCCCGCGAACGGCATCGCGGCGCACCTCTCCCGCGGCGCCCCTGCCCGTGTCGCCCTGCCCCTTCACCGGAGCTACTGCCCGCGGCGTCGCTCCCGTCCGCATTCGGCCGTGGCGGCCCTGCCCAGCGCGCCTGCCCTCCCACCGGCGGCGGCCCTCCCGTGGCGCCGCTCACGTCGGCGTTCGGCCATGGCACCCCTGCCTGTGGCGCCCCTGTCCTGGCACGCCTGCCCTCCCTCCGGCGGCGGTCCTCCCGTGGCACACCTCCCGCGGCGCCCCTGCCCGCGGCTCCC
>OAMR01000441.1:399845-437326 GCA_900205405.1 Echinochloa crus-galli | reverse complement strand
CTTCCTCCCGTCGAACACCTCCCGCGGCGCCCCTGCCCGCGGCTCCCCTACCCGCGGCGCCGCTCCCGTCGCCATTCAGCCGCAGTGCCCCTGCCTGCGGCGAGCCTGCCCCGGTGCACCTGCCCGCCTGCGAAGGTACCCAACACCTTCCCCTATCCTACTCCGGCAAAGACCGGCCGGCGAGGCCCATCGGTGCCGGAAGACCTCATTGCGACGATTGAGTTAATTTCAGGGTGTTTTTCGTGACCTACGGGCCTCTACATAATTTCTAAAACTTGTTCCAAGGGCATCTTTGTAAATATAACTTTAGGGTGTTAGCAAAAACTTCAAAATATCATAAAAAGTCATAGAAAAATCAGAAAAATGAAAACCCAATTTTGTTGAATTCCTTGTAAAGAGATCTACCATTTCTAAACAGGTTGTATAGGGTTTTTCAGTGTAGTTTTTTAATGCTAAATCAAACTCAGTTTGAGGTGTTTTTAGTGTAGTTGAAAATATGCTCAAGATATGACTATGAGCTTTGGTTATGTTGTTCCTTTTGATATGCTTAGGCTTGTAGCAAAAGTTGACATAATGTTTTTGAGTACATATTGAGTTATGATTTATGAAATATTTATGCTAGGCTAAGCTTAATGCTTTTTATAGCTCATTAAATAAAATTTCTGTAAGCACAAATGCACCTCAAGGCTTTGCCATGATAAGTACTACCTCTGGTAGAGTAGATGTGAATTTAGGAAATTATTTGATATATGTTTTGTATTTAATATTTTTCATATAAATTAATATATGAATGATCTTAAGCTGAAATTTGGTATAAGAGCTAATATATTATAGGTCACATTACTCACCAAATAAATTTTGTGTAGCTACAATGGGTCGTTTCTCACGAATCAAGACCCGTCATGCCCAACCCGCCACCGATGACGTGGAGAATCAAGGTGCTGATGTTGGTAACAATGATGGAATAGGGGGCGAATTCCATGAAGAAGGAAGCCCGACCCAATTCCTCAACCGAAGCCACCGAGGAAAACGCAACTACCTCATTAGGGAAACGAAAGGCCAAGCGAGGGCCAAGCAAGTTGCCAGAAGGCCGAATTGTAATCCTCGAGGTCATTGACGCCGGAGAGCCTACAAATCCTATTGAGGCCCAGGGGCCCTACAAGATGAGCATCGGCAGAATAGTGAGGGAGAATATTCTCATCAAATGGAGGTGGTGGAGGAATAAAAAAGAGCCATAGTGGTCAGTTCTGAATCAGACCAAGGAGATATGATGGACCAAGTCGAAAGAAAAGTTCACCTTCCCTGCCGGTACGGAGAACATGATGAAGAAAAAAGCCTTGCAGGTAATGGCTCACCAGTTTCAATATTACAAGCATACACTCTAGAAAGACCATGTCCTGCAAGGAACTCTTCCAGATTTCTTAGAATGCACAATTCAGTAACCTTTCTGGGAAGAATTTGTGGCATACAAGCTCTCTGAGGCAGCCAAAGAAGCTAGCGCCAGAAATACTGAGATCACAAAGAAAAATTTACACCCACATACCACGGGATCTTGTGGGTATGTAAGGAAGATACCCGAGTGGGAGAAGCAGGCTAATGAGCTGGAAAGGAGTGGTTTTGAGTTGCAGACAGTAAATTGGGAGCAAAGGTGTGTGACTTGGGCTCTAGGGCACGGGTGTAGATACGGGCCTGATGGAAAGCTTATCCATAAGGATTCTCGTGCCGAAGAAGCGGTCAAACGGATCGAGCAATCACATTCAGATATTGCCTCAGGTTCCTTTCAATCAGAAAGGGAGAATGATGCGCTTACCCACGCCTTGGGAAACAAAGAGCATCCCAGACGCACACGAGGTGCCGGAATCGTTCCGTGGGACAAAGGCTTGGAGGCAGATTCGGGCTCGTACAGAAGTCGGTCTCGGGGCAAAGCTCATCAACATGCAGACTACGAGAGGCTTTTGCAACAGGTTCGTGATGAAATGCAGGCTTCACATGATAAGCTGCATGAAGAGTTTCAACATTCATTGAGCCAGCGTCCATCTGTTGCAGCATTAGACTGTGGCTCAGCTCTCCCTAGCCCAATGGTGCATCGGAGTAGCTGCGGGAGTAACGTGCATCCCCATCCCATCGTAGAAGATCCCAAGTTGAGATTTCCAGTGGATGATATCACGGAACTGAGAAGTTACAAGTTATATGTGATGTTAGGGTTAATTAAGACCAAGGTGGCCATTGGTCAAGCTCTGCCTACTAAGAAACGAGAGGTGTTGCATTGCGGTGAATTGCCTAGTCAAAAAGCGGTATGGCATAGTGGAGCTGGAAATTCCGGGGGAGGATGACGCCGTACGGTTGAGAGATAACCTTGGTTGCATTGTTGGTTGGCGCAAACGCTATATATCCTTTGGCGATTCTGATTCGGAGTCCGAGGATGACGGCGGCATCAATGATCAGGATCCTTCTAGGCAACCAAGTCCGCCTCGTAGGCAACCAAGTCTGCCTCCCAGGGAACCAAGTCTGGCTTATAGGCAACCAACTCCACCTCCTAGGGAACCAAGTCCGCCTCATAAGGACCCGAGTACACCTCAGACGCAGAAGCAGTGACAAACCGCTTCAAGCCCGCCTCAAAGAAAGACGAAGAAAAAACCGGTGAGTGGAAGCGTAACATCCCTTCTCCCTGCTAAGGAGGACGTAGTGATATCCAAAGAAGCAGTTGATCATTTTACAAAGCTGGCATTGGTAAAACAAACAAGGAATAACAAAACATGCAAGTCAGATTTTGAGCGTATAGTTGTAGGATCTAGGATTACCAACTAGAGGGGGGTGAATAGGCGGTTTCAAAACTTCAAGCACAACACTAGATAAATTTAATTAGAACCACAAGGAGAAATAAACTTCTAGCTAATTCTATGTCTATGTTGATTGTTTTGCAACCTAGGGTGACAAGATATAACTCAAGCTCTATGAAATAAACTTGCTCAATATAAAAGAGTATATGAAACAAACAAGTTATGAGCACAAGAGACACAAGAACTTATCCCGTGGCATCGATGACTTGCCGGTCACCCCTAATCCACGTTGAGATGGATTCAATGTTCAACCGCTCCTCTATCAAGTCTCCACTTGATGTATGAGCTGGCTAGTGTGGGACCAGGATCCCTAGGGCCACTCAAACAACGGATTGAAGCTGCCCAACAGGGAAGGTTTTTGTCCGGCTACCCTAAACTAGTCGGTTACGGTGCAAGACGACGTAGTCGACTCGGATTAGACTAGTCGTATACTAATTGGAGACTCCCCAAAGTACTCTGTTGTAGTATTCCAAGATGTATACGACTAGGATAGCAATACCGATTTGTAACTCTGCCCTCCTGACTATATAAGGCTGGGCAGAGACACCCCCCCGGGGATAAGAAAAACTGAACTCAGATAGATTAGAGGAGAACTACTCTTGTAATCATACATCTGAACAGAGGCGCGGCAATACAGTCAGCCACAGGACATAGGGTGTTACGCAATTTGCGACCCGAACCTGTCTAATTGTCTTTGTCCGTGCACTATCATCGCTAGATCCGACGAGACCCACACAATTCTATTAGCTGGGGTATCCCCGGTTAGACGTGCTCGATATAATTCGTCGACACTTTTGGCGCCCACCGTGGGGCCCACTCGTCCAAGTTCACCAACGGCAATGATGGGATCAACGATCAAAGCTCAGCGCGTCGAGAAGGGAGTCACCTTCGTCATCGGATCATGGGTCTTCACCTCTGATGGCGAAGGAGGCTTTGGTTCATTCCTGGTGGATCAATCCAACCCGATCTCGGCAACATCGTCCTCAACAGAGGATTCGACTATGATCTCAGTTTCGACTTCGATCACGGTTTCGGACGAAGCACCCGTAGCCGTGTCCAACCCGATCTCGATTCCGACTCGAATTCCGATCGGGGCACGACAAGTCGCGTCCGGGTACAACCCTCTTCCAATCATGGAAGGAGCCGGGAACTCCGAGTCGGCTACGCCATCGGACAGCCCCCCAGACCGACTCCCGTTCGGGTTCACAAACACCGCGGCCTTATATCAACAGATGTATGCCGCGGCTCAGGGCGAGACAAGCTCAAATCCACTTTAGCCTATATGGGTCTCGGGACGTTGCAAGGACCCTGAGAGCGCCTCTGGGCCATCAGAGGACCACGACGACAACGATTCCGAACTCCCGATAGGCAACTCATCAAACAACACAGCGCAGCTCAACTGCAGCACTTACTACAAGTCGGATGTTCTTCTGGAACAACCACTTGTGCGGCTTCCATCGGGACTAGTTGTGTCCAACGCACCAGGAGGACTCTTCGTTCACTGGCCTGGCACAATTCACCCAGATTCCGAGCGGAACCACGAGTCAAGACTAAGCGCTGCCATCCTGGCGGAATTGCCGTATCAAGACAGCGAGACCACCTCAATCACATCTCCTGACGAACAGTCGGGAGATAACTACTCGAATGCCATCAGCTTGAGGTTACGCGATCCAAGCAGGCACGTTTTCATGGCAGGTGCTTCAGGGCAGGGAGATCAGTACGAGCGCGAGCTCGTGGGCGACATATCTGATGAAGAGCTGACCGGACCCAACGAGACCGACCAGCAAACAGCGGCCAGGCGTACAAGGAACATGAAGCGAAGACAGAGGCGTATCAACGCTGCAACTCACGCTGCCGCCACAAGGAATCTTGAGGGCGCGTTCCAGATGGTGGGCGATCAACCAGTCAGATTCGATCCTCCAACCAATCTCACCGCGGCCGCCGAGATCATTAGAGCCATGCCCAATACTCCCGAAGTCCAGCACGTGCTTACCCTGTTGAAGTCGGTTCAACCTTACCTGACTAGCAGGCCGGGCGTGTCACAGAGGACGTTGAGGCCCCGAGCCAGTCAATCTGTGTCATCCCCCCTCAAAGTCGAAGGCAACCAAGACCAACAGGACAGCTCACCATCCGCGATGCACCTGCTAACCTGCAAACAGGTAACCGAGCTCAAAGCCAACCCCCTGCTGCTGATCTTCGCGACGTGATCAATGCCAGCCGAGATGCTCGGTCTCACATTGACACTCAACGAGCCGAGCGCATTACAGCAGAGATCCGCCGAAGAGCCGAGTTCGATCAAGAACACGGCCCAATTGATGCTGATCAACTACCACCGAGGGACGACCCACCGCGCAACACCAGTCGCCAGCGAGGGAACGAACCACCCCGCGAGGGTACCACCCATCGCGACACGCGACCACGTGGCAGAGGCAATCAACCCGACAACGATCCACCAGGAGACGATGACGGTGACCGCCCTCCACGCGGTCGCGATCGAGGTTATCAGGGTGGGAGAGGTCGGCGTGATCCCGAGCCGAGCGGCTCCCCAAGCCATCACTCGGGACGCAGCGACGACGCAAGCAACAGGCGACGTGACAACTCTCCGGCGGACAAGTATGACGGCTTCCCAGCATTCTCAAGCCGCATCAGGAAAACCCAGCTGCCGAAGAAATTCAAGACGACGGGAGTCGACAAGTTCAACGGCAAGCAGGACCCGGAGTAATGGCTGCGCGTCTACTCAACTGCGATCACCATGGCCGGCGGCGACAACGACGTCAAAGTCAGGTACTTTCCAATTATGATGGATACAGCTCCACTAACCTGGCTTGAAGGTCTCAGTCCCGGCTCCATCGACACCTGGGAACAACTCACGCGCAAGTTCACAGCCAACTTCCAGGGAACCTGGGCATGGCCCGGAACCCGGTTTGAATTGGCAGCCTGCAAACAGCAGAAGGGTGAGACACTGCGCAAGTACATCAAGCGGTTCTTCGAGAAGAGGGCCACGATCATCGATATCTCAGACAGAGAGATCATCGACTGCTTTCATGACGGCTTATGGGCACGCGAGTTGCATCGCGAGTTCGGGAGAAGGCGCCCAGAGACCATCGCGGAGCTCAGACGTATGGCTGCTGATTGGGCAGATCAGGACGACCGAGAACGCGAGAGGTTCGACAAGCGCAAAGACATCCAGAGCAGCGGCAACGATAACCACAAGCGCAGCCCCGACCGTCGCAACAACAACATCAAAAGGCGTGACTTCAACCGCGGTAACAAGCGCAAGCCAGACAACACAGTCGCGGCACTCGAGCGCTCCACCAGGAAGAAGTCCATGTCAAACTTGGAGAAGGTCATGAATGTGCCATGCCCTTATCATCCAAAGGGCAAGCACACCTTGATCCAATGTACCCAAATCAAGCGCGAGTTCGACAAGGTTAAGATTCCTGACGAAGGCAAACCAACCAACAAGTCTGCCGACAATGACAACGAGGAGCCAGACAACGACTTCCCTCAAGTCAACAACGTCGTTGCAGTCTTGTTCAGCGGGGAGAGCCTCACTCAATCAAACCGTGCCAGGAAGTTATCTCTTCGTGAGATCATGGCGATCGAACCAGCTACCCCCACTTATCTTAAGTGGTCGGAGGTCCCAATCTTGTTCAGCAGAGCGGATCAGTGGACCAACTTTGCCAACCCTGGCAAATACCCCCTGGTACTCGACCTAGTCGTGGCGCAAGCCAGACTGACTAGAGTACTCATCGACGGAGGCAGTGGGCTCAACATCATCTTCGCGAAGACATTCAAGAAGATGGGACTCGACATCACCAAGTACTTAAAGCCCATGGAGTCCCCCTTCTGCGGCATCGTTCCTGGAAAGGCGGCGATTCCATTGGGGCAAGTCACTCTGCCAGTCACCTTTGGCACGGCGGCCAACTTCAGGACGGAGTACATCAAGTTTGAGGTGGCAGATTTTGAGACTTCGTACCATGCGATACTCGGGCGCCCAACCCTCGCCAAATTCATGGCGATTCCGCATTACGTGTACTTAGTCCTCAAGATGCCAGCTCCCAACGGCGTACTAACACTCAAGGGAGATCTCAAGACTAGCCATGACTGCGATGTGGAGGCCGTGGAATACGCAGCAGCGTCCCAGGTACCCACACAGATGATGGAAGTACTCGCCATGGCCAACAAGTCGAAGGAAGACGGCTCCGAGGTCCCTGCCAAGAAGTCGACCAGCATGAGTTTCAAGCCCTCTGGGGAAGTACAGATTAAATCTGTCGATCTCCAGACGGGTGACTCATCGCAGACCGCCCTTATAGGGGCGTCATTAGATTGCAAATAGGAAGACGCGCTTGTCAAGTTCCTTCGTGATAATAAAGATATATTTGCATGGAAACCATCCGATATGCCTGGTGTTCCTAGGGAGCTTGCCGAGCACAACCTCAATGTCAAACGGGATGCGAAACCCAAACGACAACGCCTACGGTGCTTCGATCAAGAACGTCGTCAAGCTATCAAGGCTGAGATAGCGAAACTACTCGCGGCCGGCTTCATCAAAGAAGTCTTTCATCCAGAGTGGTTAGCTAATCCTGTCTTGGTACGCAAGAAGAACAACAATGAGTGGCGCATGTGTGTTGATTACACTGATCTCAACAAGCATTGCCCTCCTGACCCCATGGGTCTACCGCGCATCGATGAAGTCGTGGACTCCACGGCTGGCTGCGTTTTACTATCTTTTCTTGATTGTTATTCAGGTTATCACCAGATAGCACTGAACAAGGACGATCAAATCAAGACATCGTTCATCACCCCCTTTGGTGCTTTTTGTTATACAACAATGTCATTTGGGTTGAAGAACGCCGGAGCCACATATCAGCGCGCCATACAGAAGTGCCTTTCATCTCAGATTGGCAGGAACGTAGAGGCATATGTTGATGATGTGGTGATCAAGACAAGGGATCCAGACAACTTCATTGCCGACTTGCAGGAGACATTCGATAATCTTCGGGTTTTCAGATGGAAGCTCAATCCGACTAAGTGCGTCTTCGGCGTTCCCGCTGGCAAACTTCTCGGGTTCATTGTGAGTCACAAAGGCATCGAAGCTAATCCCTCCAAAATCACGGCTATTCTCCAGATGGAAGCACCCAGAACTGTTAAAGAAGTCCAGAGGCTTACGGGATGCCTCGCGGCGCTTAACAGATTCATCTCAAGACTCGGAGAAAAGGGTCTCCCTTTCTTCAAGCTACGCAAGCAAGGCGATACGTTTACCTGGACAGCAGAAGCAGACAAAGCTTTTGAACAACTCTAGGCTTATCCGACGAACCCTCCAGTCCTCGTCGCTGCGGTATCAGGTGATCGTTTACTTTTGTATATTTCTGCTACTACACATGTAGTCAGTACGGTCATCGTGGTCGAGCGCAAGGAAGAAGGCCATGTATTCCCAGTACAGCGGCCGGTATATTATATCAGCGAGGTTCTCTCTGCGTCCAAGGTTCGTTATCCACAAGTCCAGAAGCTCCTCTATGCGGTATTTATTACTTCCAGAAAGTTACGGCATTATTTTCAATCATTTCCGATTACTGTCGTTACTAAATTTCCGCTTGGAGAAATTTTCAACAATCCTGATGCTACTAGACGAATAAGCAAACGGAAGGCGGAAATTTCTGCCTATGATCTTACTTTTGCTCCTCAGACGGCAATCAAGTCGCAAGCCTTAGCCGACTTCATAGTCGAGTGGTTGGAAACTCAATATTCCAATCCAACTACTCACCCAGAGCACTGGGTCATGTACTTTGATGGGTCACTCAAGCTAGAGGGCGGTGGAGCAGGAGTTTTGCTGATATCGCCAAAAGGAGAACAACTCAAATATGTTCTTCAGATTCTCTGGAAGCAGAGTACGAGGCTATGCTCCATGGACTTCGTTTAGCAGCATCGCTGGGGATCAAGCGTCTCTGTGTCTACGGAGACTCCGCGGTAGCCATAAACCAAGTCAACAAAGATTGGGACGCAACAAAGGAAACAATGGACGCTTATGTCAAAGAAGTCCGCAAGCTCGAGCGTCACTTCATCGGTCTGGAATTTCATCATGTTGTCCGTGACTACAATGTAGCTGCAGATGCCTTATCCAAATTGGGCTCGCAGAGAGCGGACGTCCCGGCCGAGGTTTTCATTCATGAGCTCCATCATCCTTCAATTGCAGATCCAGTGGAAAATGCCTCAGAACAAGCTCAACCTGACCGACAGGCCATGGTTATTGATACTGACTGGAGGACTCCGTTCATCGAGTACTTACAAGACCATACTCTGCCGGCCGAAGAAAGTGAACAAGTCCGCGTTAGGCGCAGGGCCGCTCACTACGTGGTAGTTAACAATACACTCTATCGATGTGGGGCATCAGTCAACGTCTTGATGAAGTGTATAACCACCGAGGAAGGCAGAAAACTACTCGAGGAGATTCACAGCGGTGTCTGCGGCAATCATGCTGCATCACGTACTCTAGTAGGTAAAGCCTACAGAGCAGGTTTGTTTTGGCCTTCAGCCAAAAAGGACGCAGAAGAAATTGTCAAGAAATGTCAGGGCTGTCAATTCTTTGCCCGACAACCTCGTGTCCCAGCTCATGAATTACGCATGATTCCATTGTCCTGGCCCTTCGCATGTTGGGGTCTCGACTTGGTTGGTCCTCTCAAGAAAGCCCCGGGAGGTTTTGAGTGGCTCATTGTTGCCATCGACAAGTTTACCAAGTGGATTGAAGCTCAACCACTAGTACACCAGAGGGTGGAAAATCTCATCAAATTTTTTGAGGGTATCATCCAGCGTTTCGGCTTGCCTCATGAGATCATAACAGACCTGGGATCGGTATTCACAAGCGATGCCTTTCAGACGTATTGTGATCAATATTCAATTCAGATTCATTATGCCTCCGTTGCCCATCCGCGAGCTAATGGACAAGTCGAGAAGGCTTATTGATTACTTCTGCAAGGTTTGAAGCCCCGGCTATACGATCCTCTGAAGAAGTACGGCGGCAAGTGGGTTCAAGAACTGCCTGCGATACTCTGGGGGCTACGCACTCAACCAAGTCGTGCGACCGGGCAAACTCCGTATTTTCTGGTTTATGGATCGGAAGCAGTCTTGCCTGCTGATCTCCTCTGGAGCGCTCCACGACTGGAAAATTACGACGAACAATTGGCCCAACAAGAACGACTACAGGACGTTGACAGTGTTGAAGAAGCCCGAGTGGCAGCACTCATCCAGAACGCACGTTATCTGGAAGGGTTGTAGCGTTATCATCAACGCTCTGTTCAGCCCCGCTCCTTCGTCATTGGAGATTTGGTTCTTCGACGCACTCAGAAGACAGATGGCTTACACAAGCTCATGTCACGATGGGAAGGTCCGTTCCTGGTCAAACAAGTCATTGGGTCTGGTACTTATCGTCTCCAAACTCTGGAAGGCGATGAGCTACCCAACTTGTGGAACATCGAGCACTTGAAAAAGTTTTACTCATAACTGCGTCCTTCAAGATATTATATCTTTTTTAATCAATCAGATTAATAAAGTTGTTCCACTGCTTACACCAATCATTTGCAATGATTGCTATTCTCATCAGAGAACCTTGATGTATCTTTTGGGTTGTTCAAATTCAAAAGACCAAGGAGAGTTGTTTTCACAACTCGTGTCAAAAGAAGTCGGGATCGCCTTCATCAGAAGGTAGGCGCACGCCTAGAAAAGATCTCGGCAGATGAACGTCAACCTATTCAGGTTGTATCAGTTCAACATCGTTTTCTTTTGACATCCTTAAGGATGGGCTGCTCTGCATGTCTTTTAGACTACATCAGACTCCTTTGCAACAGCAGCTTTTCTTTTGAAATTGCTCTGTTCATTCGCGTACACCAGTATCGCGTTGCGTGTTTGCAAAGACAATGTACTCTAACGACTCGTGTAGTTCGGCTCTGCATCAGCACCCATTTTACAGTCTTACATAGACTAAAGCCTTGGTGGTCTTTTGTTTCAGCAGAAACAACATCATCACTGGCTCTGTGACGATAAGTCGCAGTTTCGAGTACTTTTGCAACACATCTTTCCATTAACTAGCCTGTTTTCGATCTACATATGATCTATATTACTTATTTTTCAATAAGCTATCATGGCTATGTTATTGGTACTTGTTTGCTCATTGATTGCAGCTCTTTGGAACACAACAGTGTCTACACGACTGCCTTCTTACGGTTCAAGTCGACACAAAGATAAGTTGTAGAAATTCAATTGAGTACTTTATCAATATATTACATCAGTAATGTATTTCTTACATAATTGACAAGTTCAATTATATACTACTGCTCTAAAGAGTCTACAAACTCATTCGTGAGTTGTTCAGTCTCGACTACTATTGCATCGTATTGCTCTGAGCTAACACCTGCAGGCAGATATTTTACATCTAAAGTGGCCGCAGGGTTATGAGACTTGAACAAAGCTAAGAGTTTGTTGACGCAGTCCTTCAATGTTGACTTGCAGTAGTAGGTAAACTGTTCTGGTACTTGGCGGAGACGGTCAAGGAGGCTTTGATCAGTAGGGTCTGGATCCTCCGGTGCGAGCATCTCAATGATAGGCTTTACGGCTTCTTCAAGCTCTACGCGCGCGGATGTCAGGGATTCGATTTCGAGTTGTTTTCCTTGGATTATCTTGCAACACTTGACGACTTCCCGGTCCATGTCCTCCCGAGTCTTGTGCTCCTTCTCGAGTGCTTGTTGCAGTTCGGCGATCTCGTCGAATCGTCGCTGCGCCAGGTTGCACCAGCTAGTCGTATCATCTTCGGCTACTTTCAGCTTACCCTTCAAGTCTGTACATACTCAAGTGATGAGTATCAAGCACATGAACAAGTCTGTTCAAAGATAAGCAAAGCTTTGCGAAGTTACCCCTGTTCTCTCGAGCCAGCTTGGTAACCCGGCCTTCAAGTCGGTCTTTGATGTCTTGGAGAGCTTCAATTTGAGTATTGAAGAAGTCTGCTTGTTTTTGCTGCTCCAACTTGACTTTTTCCAAATCAGAGCACTTCTCTTCGAAGTCTCTCGAGAGCTCTTCAATGCGGGCTCGGAGTTGGGCATCGCCAGGTCTCTCGACATTCTCGACCAGTGCCTGTGCAAACAAGTCAATGAGCATCCTATATTCATCTTAACAGTGCAGTATCAAGATTTCGGAACTCACCAGAGCTTCCATGAGATATCCGCGAAGTTTATCGCCATCTGACTTTGGCTTTTCCGCTGTAACATCGACCTGTCACCAAGACAAGTTATTTAATTTTTACAAGTCGTTATTCTTGCAAATTTTAAATTTTAAATAGTCAAGAACTATTTACCGCGATCAATTGTTGGTCATTTGTTTCGACAGGAGTAAAGCCGACTTCAGCGGCTTTGTCACTGGTAGTCGACATTTCTGTTTCTTGTGTCTTCTTTCAGGAAAACAAGATGGAAATCAATTAAACCAAAGTAGTACGAGTTCAATTGACAAGTCGAGGAAAGTGGCTTACTTGCACGATGGTGGTTTCGGCTTCTTGGGGGGCTGTGGCCATTACGTCCTCACTCGCCACGGCTTGCAATGGTGGCTTCTCGAGTACATCCTCAGTAACCGTGGCGGGGACTTCTTCAGCAATCATCTCTTCCTCGCGTGGCGGCTCGGCAGTCGGAGGAACGACTACTTCAGTAGTCGTTGTGCCCTCGGCAGACGCTGGAGCATCTTTCGGTTCTGCTGGAGTTTTCTCCAGTACTGGATCGGGTCTGCATTTTAAAGTTCGCCAAGTCATGAACAAGTCAATCAAGGCAAACAACAAAACAGAGCATGTTGACGACTACTTATGTTGCTGATTTTGGAGCAGCCTGAGGGCGGAAGCTGATCCTCGGCAGAGTCTTGATCTTCTTAGCCCCCGAGGAATCACCAGTTGCCGCTGATTCTTTGCTGCTGCCACTTGAGGGAATTTCTGCATTCAGGACTTTGGTATCCAAGCGGACTCGCCTGTCACCAATGGGCACTCCCCTGACCGCCTGGCCTGACGTTCTTTTCCTCTTGGCGGCTTGTGGCACATCTGGCACTTCATGCAACATAACATCAGTTATATAAAGCTTCAAAAGATGCATATGAGAAGTCTATTGAGTAGCGGAGTACTTACCTGTGCGACGAGTAGGACTGTCGAGTACTTGTGTAGCATTGGAGCTCCGCACTTCTGCAATCTTGGCTCCCTCAGAAAGCCCCTCCACACTTGGAGTCTTCTCACTGTCGTCTTCGGTTTCTTTTTGCAATGCCTCCCACTCTTCCGAGTTGATTGAATATTGCGGCTGGTTGACATACTACACAAGATATCTCGTCAGAATAAAAGAACAAGTCAAATAGACAGAAGTTCACTACTAGATCAGACTACTTACCTGAGGAGCATTTGGGGCGGCTAGTTCACCCACAACGACTGGTATTTGATCTAGTCCGCTGAACATTTTGTTCAGTCGGACCATGACGAGTTCGTCGGATATATCCTCGGCAGTCGTGCGGGAGCCATCCTGGAGTCTGGTGTACTGAAATCCCAAGTGCTCGCGCTCCTGGAGAGGCTGAATCCTCCGCTTCATGAAGCTGAAGGCGATTCCAACGCCAGTCAGCCCTTGCCTCTTGAGCTTTTCGACTTGCTCAAGGAGGGGTGCCACTTCCTGTGCATCAGCAGAGGAAAGGCGTATGTTCCAGTTGCTGAAGTCTTTCGGGTACCAATTGTCTTTCTTGGGACAACTCATTGCATGGTTTCCTGCTACAAATCAAACAAGTCATATTGCTTCAGTAACAAAACAAGTCGAAGATACATGGAAGCAAGTCCAATCCGAGATGACTCACCGATTGTGAACCATTTGTTCTTCCATGCTCCACAGGAGTCCATGAGGGGCATATCGAACCATTTTGCCCTCATGCCTTGGCGGAACTGGATTCCTGCCCCACCGACTACTTCGGTGCATACGTGTGTGGGCTGAGGTTTCAAGTGGTACAAGAATTGGAAGAGTCGAAAGCTTGGTGGGATTCCAAGGAAAGTTTCACATGCATGAACAAAAACGGATAGATGAAGAATGCCGTTGGGGTTCAGGTGGTGGACTTGCAATTTGTAAAAATCAAGAAACTCGCGAAAAAACGAGGAGATGGGAAGACCTACTCCGCGTTCACAGAAGGAAAGAAAAAGCGGGATTTCTTGGCTATTCTCGAAAGGGCAAAGTTGGTTGAGACAAGATTTCCATTCAAGAGTCTCTTGGGAAAGCAACAGACCTTGTTTCACTAATGAGTTGAGATCTTCATCGGTTGTGGAACACTTCTTCCACGCCAGAGATGGAGACGGTGGCGATGTGTACTCCGGCTTCTTGCTGGTGTCCCTTGTCAGCCTTGGTGCATCGCCAGCGCTCGCACCAGTGTTCTTCCTAGCACTCTGCTTCTTCACCATCGTGAAAAGGCTTTGTCTTTCGTGAGCAGAAAAGAGGGGAGACTAGACTTCGATCTCAACTGAGATCAAGGACCTAAGAACTGGAAGCGCGAATGCTCGGGGGCTACTGCTCAGAGTGTTTGGGCGCGCGGCAAGTGCTAAGGATGGCTTGGTGAAGAGATTTTGCTAAAGCCAGATTTTATTTTATAACCCTTCAAGGTTAGGGCTACAGTTTCGCCCGCGCGGTAAATTCGGGATTTTCCGTTATTTTCCCGCCTGATTTTTCGGAGATTCCAACAGACATCCAGATTATCGTTTCAGATGCTACAAATCTGTCCAGAACTTTAAATCAAAGATATTTGTTTTAAAGCTCGGGGGCTGCTAGTGGATAATCCGGGATTTGGTTTCCGAAATTTATGGAGTATTTGCTTTTTCAACTTCGACTAGTTTGAACTACTCAAGATGAAGATAGAAGACTGCTTTTGACCCTTTGACTACTTAAAAAGTACTCGAAGCTCGGGGGCTAATGGTTGCACCTATTCTGTGCACACCATTGAACTACTCAAGATGAAGATAGAAGACTGCTTTTGACCCTTTGACTACTTAAAAAGTACTCGAAGCTCGGGGGCTAATGGTTGCACCTATTCTGTGCACACCATTGAACTACTCAAGATGAAGATAGAAGACTGCTTTTGACCCTTTGACTACTTAAAAAGTACTCGAAGGCTTGGGGGCTACACCCAATGGGTGCACCTATTCGGTGCACACCATTGAACTACTCGAAGATGAAGACAAGAAGGCTACTTTGAACCTCCGACTGGTTTTTGAACTACTCGGAGGCTCGGGGGCTACACCCATTGGGTGCATCAACAGATGCACTGCAATGAAAATACTACTCGTCAGAGAAGATCTTGAGCGTCTTGTGCTTTGCCTCCGACTACTCGATGACATGATTCGAGTACTGGAGTAAAGACGCAAGATGCTCGGGGGCTTGTAGGACCAGGATCCCTAGGGCCACTCAAACAACGGATTGAAGCTGCCCAGCAGGGAAGGTTTTTGTCCGGCTACCCTAAACTAGTCGGTTACGATGCAAGACGGCGTAGTCGACTCGGATTAGACTAGTCGTATACTAATCAGAGACTCCCCAAAGTACTCTGTTGTAGTATTCCAAGATGTATACGACTAGGATAGCAATACCGATTTCTAACTCTGCCCTCCGGACTATATAAGGCTGGGCAGAGACACCCCCCCGGGGATAAGAAAAACTGAACTCAGATAGATTAGAGGAGAACTACTCTTGTAATCATACATCTAAACAGAGGCGCGACAATACAGTCAGCCACAGGACGTAGGGTGTTACGCAATTTGCGGCCCGAACCTGTCTAATTGTCTTTGTCCGTGCACTATCATCGCTAGATCCGGCGAGACCCACACAGTTCTATTAGCTGGGGTATCTCCGGTTAGACGTGCTCGATATAATTCGTCGACAGCTAGAACCAAAGAACCGCTCCAAATTTCGTTTACACTAGAGTTACCCTTTACCACTCCGGTGAGGTGATCACAAGACCTCTCACACCGAGTTTCCAAGGCCACTTCACAATCTTCTTGAAGTGCTCAAGAAACCACGAGCTCCAAGCCGTCTAGGAGCCAGCAACCTCCAAGAGTAACAAATCAATAACCTTGCTTGAAGACTCCCTAGTGCCACAAAGCTCAAACTCTTGATGCAAAGCACTAGGATGCTCTCAATCTCATAAAGATGCAAACACTAAGCCAAGTGAGTGAGAGAGAGGATGGGGAATACTCAAATGTGTTAAGGAAGCTTTCAAATAGGCCAAGAGAGCCTTCCCAACCCCGGGGGTCGAGTATATATACTCACCCCCTCGAAATCTAACCGTTACGTTCAAAACAGGGCACATGGTGGACAGTCTGCCTCACACATGGCAGACAGTCCGCCCTTCAAATGCAACGGCTAGAACGTGTGTTAGAGTGTGTCAGAGAGAGCCATTAGGGACTGGCAGACAGTCCACCAATCATCCGCGGATAGTCCGCCTTACAAAAGTGCTCTAGATCGCTCGGAAACGCCTCTGTGTGAACTGTCCACCCAAACAGTCCGTCACACAAAATTTGTACTGCGGACTGTCTGCCATCCATGGCTGGACTGTCCGCCTTTCATTTTCCACCCGAGTCAAGTTTCTTCTTAGACAAAAAAATATCTCGTGGAAATAGCCTGCGGACTCCGCCAACCTGGCCGCGGACAGTCCGGACCCCCCAGACAGTTCGCTAGTGGCTAGGCGGACAGTCTGCCAGGACGCAGTGAGCCCTCCACAATCTAATCTTCTCAACTGATGTTAGCCCTCATACATGCAAGCAAAAGTTTGAGCAAAGTGGCACTATGGACTTGTCAAGCGAAAGACATTGACCCCTCTTGATAGTACGACTATCTAGCCTATAATCCGGTCAAGGTTCATCCACTAAACACCGCTTGACGGGTAAAAATAAAACGCCCTATCTTATACCTTTGCCTTGAGCTCCCTTAGATCGTCAACATATCCAACATGATCATCGCTCACCACTAGAGCTCATCCAATCCCAAGGACTAACCTATTCTCATATCTCAATGAAAATGTTAGTCCACTATGATTGTCATTAATTACCAATACACGAATTAGGGGCCTAGATGCTTTCAATCTCCCACTTTTTGGTAATTGATGACAACCATTTCAACAAGTGATATGAGATAGGTTTTGAGTTTTGAAATCACTTACTCTCTTGATTTAGAGGCACAAGAATAAATAGGGTGAATAACTTCAAAAATCCGAAAGATAGGAGAACTCCCCCTACATATGTGCATAGGATTTTGCATTTGATTTTGCACACATTAAAGAGTATGAATTTTGGCGGAATTTTCCCCTACAAGGATGAAAATCGAGGCAACAAGAGCATAGATATATCCAACAAAGTCACTAAAAACAAGAAAGTTAGCCTTGAAAATTCATATGAAATAGAACAAGCCACAAAAATCAATAGATAACCATATAGAGTACCACAACCGAAATACCATAAGTTCTAGTTCAACAAGCACACCACATATAAGAAGGTTTAACGATTATTACAAGCCAAAGTTCATGCAATGCCATAAATTAAATATGCAAATGCAAATGTTCATCCATGACCATGATTCATTCACTCCTTCTAGCCCATCACTTCGTCAAATTTCTCTCCCCCTTTGTCATCAATTTACCCAAAAGAGGGCCGTAGTCCAGCTCAGGTGGTGGAGGAGGCCGGGGATGAATGCTATAGAAGTGGGTTTTCATCAAGAATGTCAAAGGTAGCACCTGTGGTGAGAAAATCATAATTCAACTTGTTTGCCGCAGCAAATTCAGCATTTGTAGCCACATATCTTCTCTTTCTAGTCATCCATACAAGTTTCTTATCAATCATATCCACCTCAAGCGCATAGAATTGTCTGATGACTGTATTGTCCCAATCACACTTGTGCTCAAGAAAATCAGTTAGCCCTATAGACTCAAGTTGTGGCACCAATCCACTCATAACATCCTTCTCACCCATATAGTATAGATTGATAATCTGATGTTTGAACACAACCTTCTTAAGCATGTGACCTTAGAATACCTCTTGTTGAACTTCAGTGTGAAAGAACAAGTCATGAGTGTCTCGCTCAAATTCATATTGATTTCCGGCTCGATCCCTTCTATAATTAGTAGGATTCCAAGCCCTACTGCCTCTATTTGCATTGACATCCACCAGCTCATCCTCACTTTCCTCATTTTTCATCTCTGTCCCAGCTTGTGATATGTCTTCTTCACTTAATTGATAGTCTTTATCACCGTCTGAGGGTTGTGGCCTTGTCCTCTTTCTAGTTTTCTTTCGTCTCCTTCCTCCTCTTGAACTGCTGGCACTGTTAGAATAACCCAACAATGATAAGCAATAAACCATATAGAGATGACAAGCTGAAACCAAGAAAGGTTGCTGCAGCTGTCGCGTCTGTCAGAGCACCCGCGGACAGTCCGCCTCAGGTCGGTGGATAGTCTGTCGATTACCGGACAGTCTGCCGTCAGGAAGGCGGACAGTCCGCCGTCAGGAAGGCGGACAGTCTGCCGGTACTGTCCAGGCGACGAACAGCTACAGTAACAGTCCAACGAACCATGAATCGATCTCCATTTTTATCCAACAAAACTGAATCAAATCGCTAGCATATGTTCCTCTTGACTATACCAACATACTCCCTTAGATATTTTCATGAATCAATGGATGAAAACGAGATCCCACATCAAACCCTAACCATGCCCTATGAGTGAAATCCAAGAGAACCAATGGAGGAATTGATTGAATACCGAGAGGACATGTTGGAGGGAGTCGCGAAGTGTCTGGGAACGAGCTTCGGATGGTCCGGCGAAGCAAGTTCTCCCCCTCAATGAGAGCTTGCTCCAAGTTGAAGAGAGGAAGAAAGAAAGAGGAGGAGGCTGAGCTGATCTGTTTTGGGGCGTGAGGCCCTTCCCCCCTCCTGTAAACTGCCGCGGTCGGGCGGGTCCACCTGCGCCCGACGCACGCGGACAGTCAGCCGTGATGACCGCGGACAGTCCGCCGATATCTGTTGTTTTCTATTCCTGCATCCTGCTTGCGGACTGTTTCCTCTTCATTGGCCGGACTATTTGGCACCCCTGGACTGACCGCTAGTGTCCTCGTGGACTGTCCGCCAGGCACAGAAAAAAACAGACCCGAGAAGTTGTCCTTTGATTTTATTTTGAGATTGTTTCCAATATTTCTGCCCATAGATGTTCTTTAAGAGATCTCAGTTGCTTTGGGATGCTTGTAGCCATTATTTTTAGTGATTTAAACCAATAATCATGGATGAATATGCAAGAATTATGATGCAACAAGTAAATAGGGATAAATAAAGAGCAATATGGGTTAGATAATCATGCAAGATGCACAAGTCACATGTCCTAAACTCAAGCCACATTTGAGATGTCAATAACATTTAGCACATTTCTCAATTTGCAAAACCTTGATTCATCCAAAGGCTTTGTGAATATATCTGTCAATTGATCATTTGTGCTTACTCCATCAATCTTGATATCACCCTTGCTCACATGATCCCTAAGAAAGTGATGTCGAATATCAATGTGCTTGGTTCTAGAATGTTGGACCGGATTATTGGCAATCTTGATGGCACTTTCATTATCACATAAGGGAGGGATTCCATTGAATTTCACACCATAATCAAGAAGTATTTGAATAGTTCAAAGATTCTTGTAGTGGACATAACACTCTTAGTTGGATGAGAATTTGCAACTTGCTTTCCGGCTTGACAAGAGCTACATAACTTGTCCTTCTCAAATTTCACATCTTTTAAGCCAAGAACTAGATCATGCTTGATTAATCTATTAAGTTGCCTCATTCCAACATGACCAAGCCTTCTATGCCATAACCAACTTGAGCACCCTTTGGATACCAAAGACCAATATTAGGAGTGAACTTCAAATATCTTAAAATCCTCTTAACGGCGGTTAAATGACATTCTCTAGGTGCGGCTTGGAATCTAGCACACATGCACACACTAAACATTATATCGGGCCTAGATGCGGTAAGATAAAGCAAACTACCAATCATAGACCTATAAAGCTTAGTGTCAACCGGTTTACCTCCCTCATCAAGATCAAGATGTCCATTTGTAGCCATAGGTGTCTTGATGGGTTTAGCATCTTCCATGCCAAACTTCTTCAAAATATCCTTCACATATTTAGATTGGCAAACGAATGTACCTTCCTTCATTTGTTTGATTTGAAGACCAAGGAAATAGCTCAATTCACCAATCATAGACATTTCAAATTCTTTTGACATCATTTTGCCAAATTCTTCACAATAAGCTTCATTTGTAGACCCAAAGATGGTATCATCAACATAGATTTGACAAATAAAGATGTAATTTCCAATTTTCTTAGTGAACAATATAGTGTCAACCTTTCCAATTTTGAAACCTTTTGAGATAAGAAAGTTTATAATCCTCTCATACCAAGCACGAGGTGCTTGCTTCAAACCATATAGAGCTTTAGAGAGCTTAAAAACATGGTTAGGCAACTTAGAATCCACAAAACCAGGTGGTTGTTCAACATAGACTAGTTCACTAATTTCACCTCTTAAGAAAGCACTTTTGACATCTATTTGATAAAGCTTTTGTATTGTGAGAACAAGCATAAGCTAATAAAATTCTATTTGCTTCAAGTCTAGCTACGGGAGCAAAGGTTTCATCAAAATCCAAACCTTTGACTTGAGTGTAGCCTTGAGCAACCAATCTTGCCTTGTTTCTCACAACAATACCATCTTCATTTTCTTTGTTGCAAAAGACCCATTTGGTGCCAATGACATTGTAATTCTTGGGCCTTTCCACCAACTCCCAAACCTTATTCCGGGTGAAATTATTCAATTCTTCTTGCATAGCCATCACCCAATCTGGATCATCAAGTGTTTCATCTACACGTTTAGGTTCAAGAAAAGATACAAAAGAATAATGTTGACAAAATGAAGCAATACTAGAGCGAGTTTGAACACCCTTACTAATGTCACCCACAATTTGATCAATGGGGTGATCTTTGGCAATTTGACCATGGACTCTTGGTTGAACAACTTTGTCTTGTGAGGATGTAGATGGTGATATAGATGAGACCGGTTGCCCGTTGTCTTGAGGTGAGTCATTTCATTGACAATCCCATGATCTTGAGAAGATGAAGTATTTGCTTGAGTGGAGATAAAAAGACCTTCAGCATCATCATCATCATCTTCTTCTTCTCTTGGTAGAATGTCCCCAACATCCATGTTCTTCATAGCCTCTCTCAAACTATCACCTCTCACATCATCTAAGTTGTCTTTCTCATCTTGAGACCCATTTGTCTCATCAAATTGGACATCATATGCTTCTTCTACGAATCTCTTGGATTTGTTGTAAACTCTATAGGCTTTGCTATTAGATGAGTATCCAAGAAAGAATCCCTCATTACACTTGATTTGGAATTTTGACAACCGAGAACCTTTCCTCAAGATATAACATTTGCATCCAAAGACCCTAAAATAAGAGATATTTGGCTTCCTACCAACAAGCAATTAATATGGGGTCTTGTTGAAAAACCCATGACAATATAGCCTATTTGATGAATGGCAAGCGGTGTTGATCGCTTCGGCCCAAAATGAATCCGAAACATTGTATTCGGCTAGCATTGATCTTGCCATTTCAATTCATGTCCTATTCTTTCTCTCAACCAATCCATTTTGTTTCGGTGTATATGTGGTTGAGAATTCATGTTTAATCCCCTTCTCAATGCAAAACTCCTCCACACGAGTGTTCTTGAATTCACTACCATTATCACTTCTTACTTTCTTCAACTTGAGCTCGAACTCATTTTCGGCTCTAGTGACAAAGTTCTTGAAGTGATCACATGCATTGGCTTTGTCATGAAGAAAGAATACCCATGTGAATCTTGAAGTCATCCACTATCACAAGACAATAACTATTTCCACCAATGCTTCTATGTGTTGTAGGACCAAATAAATCCATGTGCAACAATTCAAATATTGTTGTGGTGGACATAACACTCTTGGTTGGATGAGAGTTTGCAACTTGTTTGTCAGCTTGACAAGAGCTACATAATTTGTCTTTCTCAAACTTCACATCTTTCAACCCAAGAACTAAATCATGTTTGATTAATCTATTAAGTTGCCTCATTTGAACATGACCAAGCCTTCTATGCCATAACCAACCCATGGAAGCTTTAGAAAATAAACAACTTGAGAGATTTGCCTCCTTGGAAGAGAAATCCACTAGATATAGACTATCATGTCGAAATCCCTTAAAGATTATTTCCTTTCCATCAAGAGAGGTTACTACAATGTCATTGCTAGTAAAAGAACATCTATATCCATTATCACAAAGTTGAGATGGATAATTTGAAATTTAGGGAATCAACTAGCAAGACATTGGAGAGTTTGTAATCTTGAGAGATAGATATGTCACCAATGCCTTGTACACCTCCCTTGCTATCATCACCAAAGGTAATATTATCAATGTTGGAGATATCTTCATCAAGACACGAGAATATTTTCTTTTCACCGGTCATGTGATTTGTGCAACCGCTATCAATCACCCAATGTCTTCCTCCGGCTTTATAATTTACCTACACAAGAAAATCACTTCATCTTAGGTAACCAACTCTTGGGTCCTTCAATGTTAGTGATCATAGCTTTAGGCACCCAAATAGATTTTAGCCTAGTGCTATCGATAGAACGACCAACAAACTTGGCACACACAACACCCTTTGAATCTTTCTTAAGAATGTAAGATGGTTCAAAGGATACGGTCTTCTTGCTCTTGCACTTGTGATTCACATCTATCTTTGTCTTGCAAATGTGACATTTCTTGAATTTAGCTTCTTCTTGCAATGTCACACTTGATGGCACATTAGTGGTCTTCTTGGGAATGAAGGCCGACTTCCCTTGCTTAGGCAAATAATCAATGCCATTCTTGTTCAATGTGAATTTTTGACTTGTCCAACAACGATTAAACTTTATTTGACATCCAAACCATTTGGAAAGATCCTTGGACAAGCACTCCACTTCCTTCTTCAAAGATTCATTTTCTGATAATAGAAGAGATGCATCATTTGCATCTTTCCCACTAGTGCAAGAGCTTGTACTTGTGCTACAAGAGATGTTAGTAGAGCAAGATGAGCAAGTATTGCATTTATCATTGTTAGTAACAATTTTCCCTTTGGCCTCTTGCGCAAGGAGTGAGTTGTGAGCTTACTTAAGTTCCTCATGGTTTCCTTTTAGAATTCCCAATGAAGTGTTGAGAGTACCATAGGATTCCTTTAGGTTGGCATCAGAAATCTTTAGCTCCTCATAGGATTTTTGAATTGAAATGTTTTTCAATTCTAATTCCTTCAACTTTTCCTTCTCCTTGCGCAATTTGTCATCGGATTTTATAACCAAACTAGCAAGATATTCATATGAAATAGCATTATCACCTTTATCATCATCACAATCACTATCACTTTCTTCGTCATCCTTTGTTACCTTTGAAGTACTTTTTGTCATGAGGCTTAGAGAAGAGTGATGGAGCTTCCTTGATGGAAATCTCGGCAAGACTCTTTGATGGTTTGTCATCATCATCATCATCATCACTTGCATCGGAATCCCATTCAACAAAGTAGGCTTGCCCATTTTTCTCCTTCTTGTAGTACTTCTTCTTCTTGTTATCATTCTTCTTGTTCTTGTTCTTACCAAACTTGTCTTCTTTCTTGTTTGGACAATTCATTGATATATGCCCCTTTTCACCACAAGAGAAGCAATCTTTGTCTTCAAATGGATTCTTCCTTGAGAATTGATTCTTCTTTCCAAATCTCTTCTTCTCAAGAATTCTCTTAAGCCCTCTAACAATGAGAGTCATCTCATCATCCGAGTCATCTTCTTTTTCTTCATGATGAGTATCTTCTTGAGTAGCTTGAGCTTTGAGAGCAATGTTCTTCTTCTCTTCATTGTTTGACCATGAGCTTCCTTTTGAGATTGCTTGAAGATATCATGTGTGAGTACTTGACCAAGCACCTCCTTAGGAGTGTATTTGCTCAAGTCTTCTCTCACTAGCATTGTGACAATTGTCTCATATTTCTCCGGGAGACTCCTAAGAAATTTTCGAGAGAAATCTCAATCCGGCACATCATGATAAGACATTTTAGCTCATTCACTATCTCATTCAACCGATTGAACATGGTTGAAATGTCTTCATCCTTCTTCATAGTAAACTCATTTAATCTTCCTTGGAGTACATAGAGCTTGGCTTCTTTACCCGAGGATGGTCCCTCATAGATTTCTGCTAGCTTGATCCACACATCCTTTGCAAGTCTAATGCCCTTTACACGGTTGAATTGATGATGAGATAGACCCTCATACAAAATGCACAATCCTTATTGAGGTCCTCATTCTCAAGGTCTTTTTCGGTCTTGTTATCTTTATCTTAGATGACAAACCCGTCCTCAACAATATCCCAAATTTTTCTTCCGGCCGTCCTTAGATAGGTAGTCATCCTAGTCTTCCAATAATCATAATCTTCCCCATCAAAGTAAAGAACCTTCCTTTGCTTCATTTTGCTTTCTCTAGCCATTTTAATCCAACTCCGGGATGATTAAATCCTTGATTAGGGAGTACTTAGCTCTGGTACCACTTGTAGGATCTAGGATTACTGACTAGAGGGGGGGTGGTGAATAGGCGGTTTCAAAACTTCAAGCACAACACTAGATAAATTTAATTAGAACCACAAGGAGAAATAAACTTCTAGCTAATTCTATGCCTATGTTGATTGTTTTGCAACCTAGGGTGGCAAGATATAGCTCAAGCTCTATGAAATAAACTTGCTGAATATAAAGAGAGTGTATGAAACAAACAAGTTATGAGCACAAGAGACACAAGAACTTATCCCGTGGTATCGATGACTTGCCGGTCACCCCTAATCCACGTTGAGATGGATTCAATGTTCAACCGCTCCTCTATCAAGTCTCCACTTGATGTATGAGCCGGCTAGAACCAAAGAACCGCTCCAAATCTCTTTTCCACTAGAGTTGCCCTTCACCACTCCGGTGAGGTGAGCACAAGACCTCTTACACCAAATTTCCAAGGCCACTTCACAATCTTCTTGAAGTGCTCAAGGAACCACGAGCTCCAAGCCGTCTAGGAGGCGGCAACCTCCAAGAGTAACAAATCAACGACCTTGCTTGAAGACTCCCTAGTGCCACAAAGCTCAAACTCTTGATGCAAAGCACTAGGATGCTCTCAATCTCACAAAGATGCAACCACTAAGCCAAGTGAGTGAGAGAGAGGATGGGGAATACTCAAATGTGTCAAGGAAGCTTTCAAATAGGCCAAGAGAGCCTTCCCAACCCCGGGGGTCGAGTATATATACTCACCCCCTCGAAATCTAACCGTTACGTTCAAAACAGGGCACATGGCGGACAGTCCGCCTCACACATGGCAGACAGTCCGCCCTTCAAATCCAACGGCTAGAATGTGTGTTAGAGTGTGTCAGAGAGAGCCGTTAGGGACTGGCAGACAGTCCGCCAATCATCCGCGGACAGTCCGCCAAGGCAAAATTTGCACGACCAGTTTTGCCTGCGGACAGTCCGCCTTACAAAAGTGCTCTAGATCACTCAGAAACGCCTCTGTGTGAACTGTCCGCCAAAACAATCCGTCACACAAAATTTGTACTGCGGACTGTCCGCCATCCATGGCCGGACTGTCCGCCTTTTATTTTACACCCGAGTCAAGTTTCTTCTTAGACAAAAAAAATCTCTCGTGGAAATAGCCTGCGGACTGTCCGCCAACCTGGCCGCAGACTGTCCGGACCCCCCAGACAGTCTGCCAGTGGCCAGGCGGACAGTTCGCCAGGACGCAGTGAGCCCTCCACAATCTAATCTTCTCAACCGATGTTAGCCGTCATGCATGCAATCAAAAGTTTTAGCAAAGTGGCACTATGGACTTGTCAAGCGAAAGACATTGACCCCTCTTGATAGTATGACTATCTAGCCTATAATCCGGTCAAGGTTCATCCACTAAACACCGCTTGACCGGTAAGAATAAAATGCCGTATCTTATACCTTTGCCTTGAGCTCCCTTAGATCCTCAACATATCCAACATGATCATCACTCATCGCTAGAGCTCATCCAATCCCAAGGACTAACCTATTCTCATATCTCAATGAAAATGTTAGTCCACTATGATTGTCATTAATTACCTCGAGAATACCTTGATGTCAGCATGCTCTTCCTTTGGTGCTTGTATGTATCGTAACTAAATCTCTTCCGTTCTTTTGTTGATGACATAAACTCTCATAAGTTATCTTTCTGTAGGATGGAGGCCCAAACTTTTAGACGAAGAGGGATATGCAAAGATGTAGCCTTCTTGGACCCGGACGCGATAAATAAGAAGTCCTTGCATAACAATAACACCAGCCGTTATCTGTTCACTGCTTTCTGCACGTGCTGAAAGAGAAAGAACGCATACTTCTACCGTACAACTGCTCGTAAGTGTGTTCCTAGTTACATGCATCTATACAATAACATGAATCATTTTTTTATTTTCTAACATGTGTGAAATGTTTACATGCAGCACTATGTTTTCTTGGATATCTCCCTTTTATGGAGCCACATAAGGGTTTATGACTCATTAAGAAGTCCTCGATCATTCATCCAGCCAACGCTTGATGTGCTTGACAGGTAAGTAGTTAATGTTGTGTTGGTTCATTCTATCGAGTCGTATTATGTTTTATTTCATCAACCCAATCTCAGTTACTATTTAATGTTGTTTAGCATATTTAGAATGTACTGTAAAAAACACCCGGGGTTGCATAGACCATTTTGGAAAAGGTTCACCATAGATGATGCCAAGTGGATTAATAGACAGCCGCCGGGTACCAGCCTCTGCGGGTTCTATGCAATGCAGTACATCCACCTCTACAGTGGAGATGACTTTTCCGGATTAGAGGATATGGTTCGTACTAATCTAGCAATCTAATCATGACTTTTCCTTTCTGAACATATTTTTGAAACCATATGCTAATGCATTCCTTTGATTCGAATGCTGTTGGTTCAGGAAAATGAACAAGGTGGTGAGGAGATGCTTGCAGGAGAGGTATTGGCACTCCAAGAACAACTAGCTGGGTTCATTATGGATGCAATTGTGAGCGAAGATGGCAAGTTTAACATAATGAAGATCTAAGACACATGGCATACGTAGAACTTTTAGACTCGTTGGACTTGTAATAAGTTTCGAATTTGGTTTAAGTTCAAAACTTGTCAAATATTGTTGAATTGTGCTTGTGATGTGAATATGTGATGTCTTTGAGCTCTATATGTGCCTGTGATGTGTATATGTGCTGTATATGTGATTGTCATGTGTATATGGGCTGTATATAAAAAATTGAGAAAAGAAAATCACAAATGGTTTGGGACACAAGCCATTTGTGATGCTCCAGGCATCACAAATGTCTTGCGTCCCAAACCGTTTGTGATGCTCCACATCAGCCGCGAGCATCACAAACGACATGTCACAAATGATTCCCAAAACCGTTTGTGATAGGTCTTGGGAACCGTTTGTGATGTTGAATGCTGGAGTAGTGTTAGACTGGATGAAGGCAGATTCTGAAATGTTGGACCATGCTTGAACTCCGAGTTGGCTATGAAGAAACAAGATAAATAGAAATGTTATACACAAAAAATTGTACACATAACAGTGACAAAACAATGTTTAATTTCAACTAACCTGAGAAAGCATTTGGGAAAGCATAGTTGTGCTTTGCTGTGTGAAGGGGTTCATTGACACATCTGGTTCATTGACAGTCTGTTCGGGAACACCATTTTGGTCTTCTTCAACTACATATGGTGCTGGTACTTCACTGACAGGTTCAAGATTGGGCTTGATCCATCCTTCTTCCACTAACAACTTCTTATATTGTGCTCTATTGAATTACACCATCCACAATGCATCACTACACCAAGCTTTGACAACTTTGGGCCATATTTGCCTTGCACCTCTTGAGGTTGTTTCTTCCTTGCCTTAGCTGCCCTGCCAACTTTCTTCTCATAAACTGGAGGTGCCACATCTGGTTCATTCATCTTTTCCAACTTAGATATATCTTTGCATGGCTAGATATTGAGCCCATATGCAGTGACAAAAGCTACAATGGGGTAACAAGGGGCCACCACAAATTCTGGAGGAATCTTCTCATGCCTTAAGCATGAAATTGCATGAGAACATGGAATTCCTGTCAGCACCCACCTCCTACAGTCACAAGTTTTCCTCTCAATGTTCACAATGTGTTGATAATATTTTACCTGAACTTGAAATATTCCCTGCCCAGCTGGCATTGCATAGCAAATGTTAGCAAATTCTGCATTTTTGGCAACCTTTTTCCTGATCTTGGGGCAAATATCTTGTTGGAATGTCTCTGCCTCATTCTGCTTGTTGTAGTGTCTGATCATGAGTTGAGACTTGATCGTCTGCAGCATGCTAAGTACAGGAAGTTCCCTAGCCTCTAGAATGTACACATTGAAGACCTCACAAGAATTATTCAACAGAATGTCACACTTAGGAAATGTGCTAAAGAAAGCTAACCCTAAAGCTCTTTAAGGCCACTGGACACATGGACCTTTACGATCTGCCTACAAACTAGTGTCCTGTAGTCGTCTCTGTTTAGATAGAGCACTGTTAGTTTAGTTATTTTGGGTTGCTAGTTGTTTGATTCATTTATTTCTTTTAGATCAATGTTTAGGGTGCTCTGAATATTTCCCTTTCCACTATTTGTTTCCAATCTTAGTTCGTTGTATAAATAAAGTTAGAATTGTATGCAAGAAAAAGAATAAAATTGTTGCTCCGGTTGGTGCATTTGAGCCAACCGGAGAATGCCTAGTCTGACAGAGAAGAAATTGGAGTATAGGATTGACACAGAAGCAATAGGAAACGGGGATGAGCACCGAGGCCAGTTCGGCCGAACCAGGTGGTTCGGGTGAACTGGGCAGTTCGGCCGAACCAGCCTGTTCGGCCGAACCAGCCTGACTGAGCTCCCTCGCGCACTGGTTTTCATTCTTTCCCTTTAACCACCTTTCCTGTGCTGTCACGTTTCGAAATTTGGAACTATGCATGCCTCGATTAAAAGAAACGTTCTCGGTTTTTCTTTCATGCCATGAATTTGACTGTAGTTTGTTTCGAACCAAGTACCTATTGCCTGTGAAAATATCTCATGACAGGAACCCCCTGATCTAGGTTGTTGATGATTGTGATATGTCTCAATGAAACAAACCAACTGTGCATTCCATCATTTGGGAGAATTTACATTTTGAAAATATAAAACAATACCCTATCCTTTCGTCCTGTCCACAAATACCACTTGACATATATGCTTGAGAGTTACTCCTGAAACCTGTCATGACTAGTACGAAGTCTTGTCGAATTTTGAGTCCCTAGAGATAATCACATTTCCTCAAGTCTGTTGCAAGCAAATTCATCATCAGAGTGTAGTAGAAGCCCTCATGCCTCGGTGATACCCTAAAAAAAAGAACTCATGAAAGTCCAAGTCAAAAAAAATGATGAGAAAGAGAGAAGAAGAAAAAGAAAATTCCCAAAAAGGGAACAGAAAAGAAAAGGGATCACCAGGCTGAGGACTGACATGAACTTTCCATGATCAACTTGCAACATGACCGAGGGCGGTGATGAGAAACTCCAGGAACCAATCTTCGGCTCGACAGAAATACATGACCTGACAAGGCCACCACCTGAGAGACAAAGAAAAATACAAAAGAGAGTGAGTAAAAAGGAGTGGCTCCAGAGAGCTGAGAGTACCAGGGATGAAGGGACAAGGGTTATTTATTTGTGAAAACCATAAAAACCCGGAATGCAGGATGAGCAAGAGGATCTTGTTGTAAGAGCCGTTCCGATCATCAACCGCCCAAGATTCAGGGATTAGCCACTACAAAACACACAGGTATGAAGAAAAGTTTGGAATATTCAATATGCAATATTTATGTCATGAAAGAATCCTTACCTTAGTCTTGCTCATATTTCAATTTCTTTACTCGAGGCGAGCAAAGATCTAAGTTTAGGGGAGCTTATTGGCGGTCATTACGGACCGATTTCCGACCTCCAACCGAGTATAAAACAAATACAATGGAGACTCTCACCATAGCTATAGGGCTTACTACTGACTATTTCCACAAGTTTTGGTGATTGTCCATTGTGCAGGTACAACAACGGGAGAAATGCGCTACAGGAGTCGGAAATGACCGATTCAGCCGAACGATACGATTCGGCCGGTTACTCCCCTTAGCCGTATACGTCACCAGGAGCCGTCCACATCAACTATGACCAAGCAGTGACACCTCATGACATGTGGACGACTGCCAACTCATCCCGAACCTCTGCAATGTCATCCTGGGCCCACATAGCACGAACCCCACGAAGAGAAGGCGGCCCAGGACATCCAGGACGCAGAGGCGGCGCTGGGAGGGCTGGCCGTGGGCCAGGCCCATTCGGCCGAACTGAGGCGTTTCGGCCGAACCACCCCCAAGCCAGCACCGCCTCCCAGGGATCAATCCCGAACCTTGGGGCCAAGGACGGTGCATCCACTGGTTCGGCCGAACCAGAGGATTCGGCCGAACCGGGGATTTCACCCGAACGGCCCGGGACCGCCTCCCAGGTGCTTGTCCGATGCTCAACCTCCAAACCAACCCTAGCAACTATAAATAGGAGCTCTTAAATTGAGGCCCTGGTCACCTGCATCAAGACACAACACAAGAGTGAGTAGGCGTTGCGAAGTTCCGCCACTTGTATCAGTAGAAATAGGGAGAGAGGAGAGGTGAGCATCCCAGAGAGGAGACGGAGTGTCAGCCCCTCTTCCCGCTATACCTCTACGGATGCGGCTCAGCTTCGAGTGACATCCGGGTCATGTCTGATAACTCTTGTATCTCTCTCTTATTAATTGAGCATTCAGTTCTTACTTTTATATACTTGCTGGTTCTTCGTTCAATGCTTAGTTGATTGGTATAATTGTATACTGGTTGCTTAGCTTGGGTGCTTATCTTTCTATAGGAGATAAGTATTAGTTGACTAGTGTAGGTGTGGTGCCTAGGCTTGAGACTAACTTAGTTTGCCCCCATCGCAACGGAGGTGGTAGCCGTGAGGTGGTGACAGCCCTTTCGGTCTTTGTAGTCCATTACGTTAGTTCCGGCCTGTAGGATCCCCCAGTGCAGGATAGATCACACCCCTTCTCATCCCTTTCCGTGTGTGATAGGTTCTGTTGTCCCGAAGCAAGTATTTATCTGTATCATCTGACCTGCTCGATCAATCGGTAGAATACCTCTGACAGACTCGTACCCTCTCTACCCTCCTATTGCTCCTCTTCTCTCTTTGTTGTTGTCATCCATCTCATCCATACCATTCACTCCATTCCATCTACCTAGGACAACTTAGTTTAGAATCAGGTATGATTTGTTTCCTCGGAGATCCGGTCTTTGACTTAGCAAAATATAAGATGCTTGTATGCCTTCATTCTTTGTCCCTGAGCCACACAAAAAGTCAAATTAGATGTTAGGATGAAAAGAAGGCAAAGCCTTTGGTGAGGATTCAAATACACTTGAGCGATTGAGTGAGCCAATGAGGAACAATTTATCTTTTCACAAAAGGGTGAAAACTCCGAGATAGGATCCTATTCACTCCATTCCATCTACCTAGGACAACTTAGTTTAGGATTAGTACACTTCTCGTTCCCCATGGAAATCGATACCTTGGAATACTCCCGGGTGAAAGCTACATCGGTATCCGTCCGCTTGCGGATTTATCTGTAGGCCGTAACGAGTGCCAACAGTACTCAATTGAAGAGTCAGTTTACGGGTGGTATACAACCTCGGTGCTGCACAAGGCAAATGCACTTCGGTTGTATAACCATGGTAAATCATAACCAACGTTGCGTCAGGCGTCTGACGTATCATGTGGGCTTGCACAAAGTGCTCGGCATCTACGACGGAACGCGCTGTCTCAATGTACGCCCAGATGGTTAGCGAGGCGAGTGACTAAAGAAGTCATCGCCATGCTACCCACACGAGATATGTGAGATAACCAGTGATTGACCATATCCTTTACAGGAGAAAAAGGAATTTTCTTAACCATAGCATAAAGAATCTGCAACTCAATTGTGTTCACAGGGCCCAAGTCTGCCTGGGGAAACACCGTCATGCCTACCCATCGTGCGAGGTGCATGGCAGCTGGTGTTCCCCGAAATCTTTTTCCAAAACGTGACCTGATCAAACCTTTTCAAAGCCTTGCTCGGCTCTAAAGAACAATGATTTGCAAAATCGAGAGCCGAGCTGAAATCCCTCCAAGAGCAAAAGAACTCTTGGTTGAAAAATCGATAGCGAATCCCCCCATTTTCCGGAACCAAAGTTGAAAGAAATTTGAAGGTGAGTAAGTACGAACCTTCCTCGTTGATGCGCCAGAAATTTTCCCAGCCAACGGCCTAGAAAATCTCTGGGAACTCCTCGTTGATGCTCGAAGACACGGGTGTGTTCGAACTCCTTCAACCGTAACTCGTTGAAGGTGTTCCGGCTCCCGCTCTGTCCTGAGGTTGATGTCGTTTGCGCTTAGGAGCTGCCTGGCCGGGGGCGTGGCATCGCCCCATCCCGAACCATTTGCTCCTTGTTCATCCTCATCCATCCGACTCGAGCCACGGGACAGGCTGGGGAGCTTCCAGCATCATCCGTGCGGCGGCTAAGCCGGGTGGAACGACGGAGTGCGGCGATGAACTTTGACATGGTTCCTGCAAAAGGTTAGTACAATAATGACTACCCGAATGACTGAATATATAAGGTTAGCACAAGAAAATCAAGTCAGTCGTCCGAGATAATTAGTCATTCTTGTGGGGATGAGAACCACAACAAAAGGTTAGTCGTTCTTGTGGGTGTCGGTGACCACCACAAACACGTCCAAAAATTAAGCACAAAGATCAAAGCAAAAGCAAAATATTTTAGTGATTTTCTAGTGATGCAAGTCAACCGAACTTTGAACAAGAACTTGGGAAGAACTTGAACAAGAACTAGAGCAAGAAAATGAAAGAGAGAGAGAGAGAGCTTGTGGCGAAATTTTTATGAGTGTATGTGGGAGAAGCAAGCAAGCTTGGCCACCATTTATAGGCCGAGGGGGGGGGGGGCAGGTCCCTGGTTCGGCCGAATGGCCTGGTTCGCCCAAACCAGGCATGTGTGGCTTGGCCACTCCGTGTGAGTGCAGCCTCCTCCTTTGCTTTGTTTCCACGCCAAAATGTGTGGCCAAAAATTCTCTAGATCATGTGAGTGGATTTTAGTGTTAGGTAAGATGGAAATGTGACATGACCAAAGTGGAAATTAGTGGAGTCACCCCCATGCTACCATGTTTGTGATAATTGGTGAGTGTGCATCCATTTTTAGTGGGGTAGACATATTTAGTGCTGGTTGGTGGTGATGGTAAATAAATGGTGATGTTCTAGAAGGGGTGAAAGTGATAAAAAATTACCAATTACACCCACTCTAATTAAATTTCAGCATGTGTCCATTTATTTTTAACCAAGCTTGCAAAATTTTCTACTCTCTCTCAGATTAATTACTCAAGTGGTTCATTTATTTTGGAAAGGGAAACATGCAAATACAATGATGGAAAATAAAATTTGGAAGGGAAACATGAGATACATACCGGTTTTCCTCGCGGCGAGAGCTCAGCTTTAAAGTCCGCGAGCGGGACTTCTCCTGTCTTCAGTTGTTTTTGTCGTCGTCCAGTCCCGAAGTGGATGACTCGAACAATGCAACCTTCTTCCGCCACTTCTTGTTTTTCTTCGCTGTCGGTGGTGGTGGGATCGGCTTCTCCGAAGCATGTGGTTCGGATGCAGCCATATTGACCTGTTCCAGGTTAATAATATTTTGGATTGGATCAGTGCATACCTGAGAACATTTCTCCACTCTAGGCTTTAACGCGAACTTCTCTTCCTTGTCGTTGATGTTCAAGCTAATCTCTCCGGCTTCTAGGTGGATGTTTGCATTGGCGGTGCTCAAAAACAGCCTCCCAAGAATGAGAGGTGTCTTTGTGTCGACTTCCATGTCGAGCACCACAAAATCCATGGGGACAAAGAATTCCCGGATTTTCACCAGAATATCTTCGGCTATTCCCACCGGGTAGCGAATTGATTGATCCGCTAGCTGCAAATACATGATCGTAGGGGACAAAGAAGAATAGTTCAATTTATCGAACACTACCTTGGGCATGACGCTGACGCTTGCTCCAAGATCACACAGGGCGTGGTTGAAGTGTTGCTCCCTAATCGAATATGTGATGGTGGGACATCCTGGGTCCTTTTCTGGGAGATTGTTTAAAATGGCAGCACTGCATGCTTCGGTTTGCTTAATTACCTCAGTGGTTGTAACATCCCAGATTTTCTAGAATGTTAAAAATCTGGATTTCAAAAAAAAAATTGTGCTTGATGTGCTTTGCTCATAATCATAAGGCTATCTTCTTGTGCTCTCTCTAAATTCCTAGTAATAAACTTAATTAAATTGCTTTGTGTGCTAAGGACAATTTAATGTTAGTGTGATTTGGCTCTTAGTTGATTTCTTGGTTCTTTGTGTGTGGTTTAATTTGAATTCTAGATTCAAATTAAATCTAAAGCTAACAACTAATTCCATAAACTAACTTGGGCTTTAACTGCTAACCGTCCTATCTAACTTCGATCAGCCCACTGACCCGGCCTGCTAACTCATCAGCCAGCTTAATCCCTGGTGCTCAAGAAATTGATTAAATGAATTACGTCATAATTTTTTTTCCGACTCATTGAATTAATTCCATGCCAATTAATTCAATATTCGGGAAACAGTCTAATTCATTTGCATCAAATTTCTATCCGATCTCACTCTCTCCCTCTCCATTCTTTTCCCTTTCACGTGAACTGCTCTCATTTCTAATTCTTTTACCTCTTCTCATGGAAACATCAGACTTTCTATTCTATCTCTACCTTTATTTCTTCACGTGAGAATTGGAGCCCAGTCCAGCAAACGAAGCTCAGCATGGCCCAACCCATTCACTGTCTATGCATGTGGCTTTTCACGTGAGGCCCAGCGGCGACCCAAATGACGCATACCACGGTTACCTCTCCCCCTGTTTCACTCGCTGGCAGGTGGGGACAGCAACAACAGCTGCGTCTTCTCCACGCGAAGCTGCCGCCGCTGCTGTTCTCTCTCTCTCTCGCTTTATGTCGCTGCATCGCCTTTCGCCTCGCGCGCGGCACCTGCCGCCCAGCCTCACCGTTCCGCCTCGTATACCCTAGCGCCCGACCGCCTGATGGCAGCCAGGTACCCCTGGCACGGACACCGAAGCTGCCCAGCCGTCCATGAGTCCATCCCACTCGGAGCCCTAGCCCAACCGGTCAGACTGGTTTTGGATCTTTAATTTGAGTAGGTTTAGGACTCCATGTTTTATCCCGTATTGTAACCGAATTTGAAGGGGTACGACTTCCCCGGCCTATAAATATAAAGGCTCAAGGCCGATTGAGGTGTTCCCAATTGAACCAACATATTTGTCCTTTACTTTTTATCCCTCAAACCCTAATCTGTTCCAAACCCTATCCTCTGTTCTTTGCTCGTCTCTACGGCGTTCAAGGGCATTCTAGGTGGCTTGCCGATCCTAGAGCAACCCTAGCTTGCTTGAGCTCCGACGGGGTCCCTCCCGAGCTCGAGTTTCTAGGTCTACACGATCTCCTGCCTGAAAGTGGTCTGACCGGTTCTTGAAACTGGTTTGCCCCGGGGAGGTCGGTGTGTTGGCCGTTGTGACGGCCGTGCTGCGCGTTCGCGCGATCTCGAGTGTGTTGGCACTTCTTTGCGTCAACATACTTTTTGGCGACTCCGTTGGGGAAAAGATCTTGGTTTCAAAACCGATCTAGTTTTCTAAAAAGAAGATGGGCTCTATCTTTGATTCCAACAACAACGACAACATCGCAACAACGATGGAGAAGCTCACTGAAGAGGAGTGCAAGGAGTACCTAATTGCTATGGAACACTTCAAGGCGCAATTTTTGAAGGGTTTCAAGAATGATTGTGGTGGCTCCATTAGAAGGGTCGAAGAATTCATCATGCCGTCCTTCAAAGTGACTAAAAGTCAAGTTGAAGAATTTCATAAGGTAAATAACGACCCATCTGATCTCGTGAAGCAATTATCACTTATGATGGATGAAAAATTTTCAGTAGCAAATATTATTGGTGATAAGCTTGCTTCTTTATCCGATGAATTAAGTGCATTGAAAAAGAATAAAAATATTATAGATGATTCTTTTTCATCAGATAACATAAAATTTAGCTCGTCAGCTGTGCCAGAAAGTATTTTAGATCCAAATTTGGGCATACCGACGAATTTCTTTGCTGGACAGACGTTGGATGCACCATTGGCCAGCAAACCGATCAGACCAGTTTTCCAAACCGGTCAGACCAGTCTGCCCAGTTTTGTAGCTGGTCAGGCCGTTTCTATGGTTGGTAATCCATCATCTTTAGCAATGCTTAGTTCGGCCGTTTCTATCGAACTAATAGGATTGATATGGGTAGTTCAAGTTGATATCAAAAACCATATCCTCCTGAGTTTGACCTTGTTCCATACCCCATCGGATGGCATGTTCCCGAGTTTGTCAAATTTAATGGTGTTGATACTCGTACAACTTGGGATCATGTGAGTCAATACATTCTCCAGTTAGGAATAGCAGGTTTTTATGAAGCTTTGCGTGTGCGCTTATTTTCATTAACTCTTACTGGAAATGCTTTTGCTTGGTTCTCTTCACTTGCTCTGAATTCTATACAAACATGGAACCAATTAGAGCATATATTTCAAGATCACTTCTTTAATAGAGAGAAAGAAGATAAAGTGACAGACTTGACATCGGTTACACAAGGCCGCGATGAATCGGCCATTGATTACTTTAGAAGATTTAAAGATGTTAAGAATCGATGTTTTAGTTTGACAATTTCTGACAAGGATTTGGCAAATTTGGCTTTTGCGGGTTTACAACCTCATTTGAAGGAAAAAATAGAAGGTTTTAATTCTGTTAATCTTTTGCAAATGATGGTTATAAATTTCAAATATAGATTAAAAAATACAAAAGAACCCGTTAAAACTCATCAGTCCAAGGTGCATATCGCTGATCATAATTCTGATAGTTCAGACGATGAGGGTAAAGAAATTTGTGCTGCTGAGTTTGTTTGGCCATCAAAGGCTGAACCATTTTCTTGTCCTTCACTCAAGCCGATGCAGAAAAATCGGCAAGGTGAAGTGAAATTTACTTTTGATGTTGCCAAATGTGACCATATTTTTGATGAATTGCTCGAGAGAGGCAACATTCGATTATCTCATGCTATACCATCGTCGGAGGACCTGAAAGGGCATGCATATTGTAAGTGGCATAATTCTTTTTTGCATGCAACTAATGATTGTAATATTTTCCGTCGACGGATACAATCGGCCATTAATGAAGGACGATTGCTATTAGCTGAGACACAAAGTGATGAAGCTCTTTTATCTGTTCATACTTTGAATCTGAATAATCCCAAAATACTTATTCGGCCGGAACAAGCCGAACAAGCCAAAGGGAAAAATGTGATCATTGGAGAAC
>OAMR01000441.1:375647-399364 GCA_900205405.1 Echinochloa crus-galli | reverse complement strand
GATGAGGGTAAAGAAATTTGTGCTACTGAGTTTGTTTGGCCATCAAAGGCCGGACCAAGTTCTTGCCCTTCACTTAAGCCGATTCAGAAAATCGGTAAAGTGAAATGAAATTTACTTTTGATGTTGCCAAATGTGACCATATTTTTGATGAATTGCTCGAGAGAGGCAACATTCGATTATCTCATGCTATACCATCGTCGGAGGATATGAAAGGGCATGCATATTGTAAGTGGCATAATTCTTTTTTGCATGCAACTACTGATTGTAATATTTTCCATCGACGGATACAATCGGCCATTAATGAAGGACGATTTTTATTAGCTGAGACACAAATTGATGAAGCTCTTTTATTTGTTCATACTTTGAATTTGAACAATCCCAAAATACTTATTCAGCCGGAACAAGCTGAACAAGCCAAAGGGAAAAATGTGATCATTGGAGAACCAAGGCCGAATAATGCCAATTACAAAATTCTGGCTAGAAAGGTGATGATTGGAAAGACTCTGGATGGAAAAGAGTCTCTAAAGATTACTATTGAAACATCTAGGCCCGGTGGGCAAGAGAGTTCATCAACCGAAGGTCGGTCCGCTGATCAGGTGAAACCGGTTGGTTTCCCGTACCGGTCAGACCGGTTTGTCCCAGGACCGACCAAGAACTTTCGAACCTAGGCGCCCGGAAGAGGGTACTTGTAAGGTGGATGATCAACTCCTGAACAAGGACACAAAGGCCGTTCAAGTTGATCGGCCAACAAAAAAGAAATCAAGAGAAACATCACATTCGAATAATTCTACAGCTCCAAGAGGGAATAACAAGCACCAGGGTGATGCTATTAGTGTGTTTCCCCAACAAAAATTATATGCTACCATGCCACGGGTATTTCCCGCATCAAATTCTCAATATCCAACGTGGGATCAAGGGATGTGGATGCAATACTTTCCTATGCCACAACCACCTCAGGATTATATGGGGAAAAGTCCCAGGACTCCAGTGCATGACCGATTGGGTTCATATCAATCAGGTCCGGTGCCAGACCGATATCGGTCTGATCAGAAGCCACATGGTCCTCATAAGCAAGAAAACCGTGTCAAGAAGAAGAAGGAGGATGTGAAGCCTGTAGTTGATCCAAAGCAGACTAAAGTTGATGGGTTTGCGACAGTTAGTGATATTCCAGTAGTTGGATAAAGAGCCGATTGTTATTGGAGATTCGATTGCTATTGCAAATAAAGGACCTATCAAGACAGATGATCATGAAGCTACTAGTAGCAAGTTTGCAGAAAGGTACTATCAACCCAGATGGTGTCCATCGGGTTTGAATCATACGCAGAAAAGAAAATTGCAACGCTTGCGTAATAAAGAGAAAAGGGAGTCGAAAACAGAGAAGCCAAGGGATGGAAAACTCAAACACATGGTTCCTCAAGGCAAAGGGTGGTGAATCAAGTCAAGTGGCCAGCCAGCAGCCAAAGCGGTCAGACCGGTTTCGCCAACCGGTCAGACCGGTTTTAGTGAATCCAGTACAAGACAGTCAGCCAAATCAGCGGTACTTGGTTCAGTTCCTGATGACTTTGTGGTACCAGAGGAAGAAGTTGCTTGTTTCCACTTTGGACCTCATGATGCTGTGTTCCATAAGCCTAAGAAAACAGTTGATCATTTGGAAGCTTTATATATGAAAGGATAGATCAATGGAAAGACGATTTCGCAGATGCTAGTCGATGGAGGGGCTGTTTGTGAACCTCATGCCCTACAATCTCTTCAAGGAACTTGGCTGGAAAGATGAAGAGCTGATCAAGACAAATGCAACGATTATTGGCGTGGGAGAAGATAATCATATAAATATATAGGGAATTGCTTCCGTAGAATTGGCTGTTGGAAGCAAGACGCTCGCTACAGTCTTCTTCATTGCAAAGGTGCAAGGTAACTTTAGTTTAATTCTTGGGCACGATTGGATTCATGCTAATCAATGTGTGCCGTCTACCTTGCATCAATTACTTATTCAGTGGATCGGTGATGAGACCGAGGTAGTGCATGGTGATAATTGTTTTTCCAATGACCGACCTTGATCTTATTGATACACAATGATAAACATTAAGAGCTTATCGGGCTTGTCTGTTCGATTAAGGAGTATTCAGTTGTAACAAATATGTTTTATCCTTGCTATGTTAAAACCAATGAAAAATCGGCTTCATTTTCTATGATCAATGGCTCATGCAAGTGAGTTGTCTAAAATCGGTCAGACAAGATTTGGAACCGGTCAGACCGGTTTCCTTAGATTATTCAAATTTATATCAGCTCCAGTAGCAAATCGATCACTATCGGGCGTATTATATTCATTCTTTGGGTCGATTACTCATTTTTTGTGATTAGAATAATTTGTGGATGCAATGTTGAATTAATGAATCATGCTTCAATTCTCAAGTTGAGAAGTATTTCAAAGACCAATGAACATTTAATGCAATTTGGTCGTTTTATGCATCCATGATGGCTTACAAGTGTGAGGATGGTTTTTGTTCAAGAGTTTCATAAGTTAAGATCTTGGCAATAATCTGATCTTGGCTGCGACATATTCATTAATGAGGCCGGTTGGAGTATTTTGCACTAACAAGCAAGTTGGATATGGTTCTTTTATTTCGGCTAAAGGTTTATGATTCAAGGATATGAGGCTTGTGGATGCTATATATTTATTATGCATTTTCAGTTTTGATTATAGAAGATAAAAGACCAATTGCTATTCATTGCAATTGGGTCAATTCACGCATCCATGATCATTTGAAGAATGAGATTGACTTTGAGCCAAATTCTAGACAATCATAGCCGAAGTGGTATATATTCAGGTTCATATCTCATGGGAGATGCAAGAATATGAGCAGCATGGTGAATCTATCATCATGAGAATCAAGATATATGGACAATTGAGGTTTTCATCATCGGAGACAACTTGTGATTGGTGTGCGAGTGCTTATCATTATTTCAGTGCAATTTTGGCTTGGGGAAATGTTTCTTGCTATGCAAGCTTTACCAAGAAACAGGGGGGCATGTGTTGACACCCAAAATTGGCACAGGTGCAAACCGGTGTGACCGGTGTGCACAAACCGGTCAGACAGGTTTGGATAATATTGTCAAAGTGTAATTTGGACTTCACCATTTAGTAGCTCTCATCGAGGCGATCAAGATGCATATGTGGAACGTTTAATTTGGACTCCGAATGAGAGAGTTACGACTTCGACAAGAATTGCTCTCAAGGGAAACCGGTCTGACCGGTTTGCCCAACCGGTCGGACTGGTTTTGGATCTGTAATTCGAGTAGGTTTAGGACTCCATGTTTTATCCCAAATTGTAACCGAATTTGAAGGGGTACGACTTCCCTGGCCTATAAATATCAAGGCTCAAGGCCGATTGAGGTGTTCCCAATCGAACCAAAATAGTTGTCCGTTACTTTTTATCCCTCAAACCCTAATCTGCTCCAAACCCTGTCCTCTATTCTTTGCTCGTCTCTACGACATTCAAGGGCGTTCTAGGTGGCTTGCCAATCCTAGAGCAACCCTAGCTTGCTTGAGCTCCGACGGAGTCCCTCCCGAGCTCGAGTTTATAGGTCTACACGATCTCCCGCCTGAAAGCGGTCTGACCGGTTCTTGAAACCGGTTTGACCGGTTTGCCCCGGGGAGGTCGGGGTGTTGGCTGTTGTGACGGCCGTGCTGCGCGTTCGCGCGATCTCGAGTGTGTTGGCACATCTTTGCGTCAACATGAAGCAAACCATCTGTTGCCCTCTTTTCTTCCCTCTCCCAGCGAGCAGAGCTTGCTCCTCTTCACCGCACAAATTCAAGCTAGTTGTTGTCTTTTCCCCTCCCGTCACCGCGCGCACCAAGGAGAAGACAGTGCTGTGCTGCACCGATGAAGCCAGAGGCTACAGCCGCGGCAAGGAGGAGCCGAGCGCGCCGCCGCTGCCACCGACGACCGCAACCCGGAGGCCGGACCACGCCGACCACGCCGCAAGCTGGAGCACGGGACAAGCAGGACGACGCCCACGCGGCCACGCTACCTCCAAGCCAAGGACGCCACCACCAACGATGACCACGAGATGGACCCAAAGCTGCCGCTGTCACCGACGCGAGGACAACGATGTCGACGACCGCGAGCACGAGGAGGCCAAGCTGAACCATGACGCCGCCAAGGGGCTGCTGCCTTCGCCAACCGTCGCCCCCAATATGCTTGACGAAATGCCCAAGATGAACTGCGAGCCTGCTTGCACTGCAGCAAGCCTCCACGGCCACGCCTCGCCACGGCGTCGCCATCCTGTCTTCCACGAGCCCAACGGTAAGCAGCACGACCCCTCTCCCTCGCCACATTCTTGTTGCCGACCTTGAGCCCAACCTTTGAGCCGTTCAGTCGCCACCCTTCGTGGCCTCCGCCGTAGCAGTTCTGTGGGTTTGCCTACGTGCCGCCGTTGCAGGTACCGCCGCATAGCTCCCCACAGTCGCGTCGTCGCCTTGACTAACCACCCAAGCCGCCAGCCGTCGTGCGGGCCACACACCGGGGATGCCTGGTGTGTGCACGCACGACACGACCACGTCGCGGGCTTGGTAGGACCTTGCCCCGCGCACGTGAGTGCCGTAGAGCCGCCTTTGCTGCCTGCGAACCAAGCCCCGTGCGCACAACCTTGCCGCTGTGCACGCCACGGGCCCGGACTACCGGGAGTCCTTGCACTAGCCATGGATGTGCCATTTCCATGTGCCCGTGCACATTCAAACCTGCTATCCTGTGGCCTTAGCCAAGCCCTCACCCACCAATGCCTTCATGTCGCATGCTTATGTGAGACGAATGCCCTTGTGGCATTTCATCGAACACCTTGTGCGCTTTTCTGTCCAGCTATCCCTCAACCTGAAATCAGACCGAGACAAGCCTCAGATGTCTTCTGCCATGCCCCCAGCTTGTTGTGGCCACCTTTGGCCAGCAGCAGCTGTGTCCTAGCCACCTCTGGCCACCCGTAGCCTTGCCCAGCCGGCCTCTGCCTGGCCGCGGCCAGCCGCAGCCTAGCTGCAGCCGGCTACAGCCAGCTTCTGCCTGGCCAGCGCTGGCCATAGCCGGCCATGCTTGGCTATAGCTGGCCATCCCTGGCCGCAAGCATCCCAACAGCCTCTAGACTGAAGCTACAACCTTCCTTGCTGTTAAAGGGTGACCCTCGCTCGTGTAGCCTTTCCACTAACCATCGGGGCCACTAACTTGACATGACATCTAGGGCCCACTGACATGCAAGGGTTCACATGCTAACATGTCGGGCCCTCTTACCCCTTTCGGCATTGAAATTGTTGGCCGTTGAATGATCAACACTGACGTCAGCAGAGCCCACTGCTAACGTCAGCAAGACTAACCTAGAGCCGACACGTGGCATGCTTTGGAGATGCCACATGTCCCTGCTGTTTTCTTTTCTGTAATTAATTAAATCCAAAACATCTTTTGATATATGAAAATTCATAATAAATTGATCCTAACTTAGAAAAATATGAAACCAGTTTCTATATTTTTCTAAAATCATGACCTACGCGTTAGTGTAGAGTTTGGTGTTATTTGGTTCTTCTTTGCTTCTTCTTTTGGAGTTTATTTGCTTAGCTTATCGTTATTGTAAATCTGATTATTAGGATCCTCGGAAGACTCGGATGACTTCGTCGACCTCGTCTTCGACTACGTGAATAAAGAAGAGGACTTTGCTCCAGGTTCACGCCCAACCATTCTCTGAAATACCTATTAGACATGCAACTAGTATGCTAGCGCTTTACTTTACTCGCATGATGATGATATGCCCTGCACTGCCATTTACATATCCTGCTTTCCTTGCTACCCATTATCCACTATATGAGAATGCTATGTATGCATGTGTTGGGATGGTTGTGATTGATCTTCTTGGCGTGAGTTGGGAGGCTTGGGAGGAGTAGTGCAGCTACGCGGTGGAGGCGAGTGATAACAACCCGATCTATGATCAGGGTTCTTGGGAACTGTACTCGGACAGTTCCAACAAGTACCAGTTGCAGGTACATGGTTACTTTGGTTACTTTGGAGGAGTTTGGGCGGCCATACCTATAATGGGTGCCGATTGCGGACCATTGCGGTGGATCGCTTTGACGCTGATACTCGCCTTACCGACAATTAAGGGCCGTATCAGGATGACCCGGACGTTAGAATTTACAATGCTCACCATCTACCTAGTATGGGGAGGGTTCTATCAAGCCTACTGAGTGCGGTACCAGGACTGTGGGAGATTCGAGTTTTATTTGTGTAAGGGGGACTCGTTGCGGCGTACTCTCCCTGGTATACCACAGCCCCCGACTGGCCCCGGTGGGAAGGTTTCACACCCCTGGGGCAGATGTTGGGTGCAGATGTTTCCCGAGCCCAGGGAAGCAGGATGGTACCATTGCTTTTTAGGGTCTTTGATGTGGGATGTGTCTCAAGTTGGCTGATCATCAGCAGCAGCCCAGGTGGTTCCTGGAGCGCAACCTCTATAGAGTGAAAACTATACGTATAGCTGTGTCCACGGTCACGGACGATCCTTCATCTGGCTTATTATGATTAGCATGAGATTCTGCTTTCTTACTTTCACCTTGAACTGGGACATGAGAGGTTGGACCAGCGTTTGCTGTTCAGACAGGTGGGGAGGCTCCCGGCGTTTCCCTCGCGAGTTTCCGGATAGGCTCAACTGTAGATGAATCCAGAGGCAAATATCCGCATGGGGAGCCAGTGGACCTGGTTCGGCCGAACCCTAGGGTTCGGGCGAATTGGCCAATTCGCCCGAAATGGTCCAGTGCGGCCGAACTGGTCTCTGGGCCCGTAGGGGTGCGAGCCAGGTTTTATCTCGTGTATTTGGTCATGGATTTTCGAGGTTCAGGAGGTTTTGGCCCGGAAGGTTGGGGATGAAAGATTTGGGCCGGAATTCCACGGACGGGTTCATAATTCTACAAACTCAACAACATCTAAGTCTTCGAGTGATGGAGGTTCAGGTTCTAGGAAGATCTTCAACCTCTGCCCGTTAACCTTAAAGGTATTTCCATCCTCGTTTTGCAATGTGACGGCCCCATGAGATGCAGCATTGATCACTGTGAACGGGCCATCCCATTTGCTTCTTAATTTCCCGTGACCAAAAAGTTTGACACGGGAATTGAAGACGAGAACCTTGTCTCCTGGCTTGAACGTTTTGACCTGAATCCTGTTGTCATGCCATCTCTTGGTCCATTCCTTGTATAGCCGGGAGCTGTGGTATGCTCTCTCCCTCATTTCATCTAGTTCGGCCAGCTGGATCTTCCGTTTGAGGCCAGCTGCTGGAAGATCCATACCCCACTTCCTAATGGCCCAGTGAGCTCTAAACTCCATTTCTACAGGTAAATGGCAGGTCTTTCCATTGACTAGTTGATAAGGTGTCATGCCTATGGGTGTCTTATAGGCCGTGCGGTATGCCCAAAGTGCATCTGGGAGTTTATCCTTCCATTGCCTTCCCATCTCATTCACGGTCTTTTGTAGAATATTTTTGATTTGTTTGTTTGAACTTTCTGCTTGGCCGCTAGTTTGGGGATGATAAGGTGTGGCTACATTATGCTGAACCCCCAAACTTGAGAGATACCTGCGGAAGGTTGAATCGATAAAGTGGGTGCCGCCGTCGCTGATGACGATCCTAGGAACACCGAAACGAGGAAAGATAACTTCATGGAACATTCTTGTCGCGTTCTTAGAGTCGGCAGCAACACAAGGCAGGGCTTCCACCCACTTAGAGACATAGTTGAAATGAACCGGATTCTCGAAACTGAGAATCCGACTCCCTGTACCCTTGTGATAGTCCTAGAATCAACAGCTATCATGTACAGAACTCATTTCAGCCAAATATCATATCCATATAATGATAAGCATGACTGCATTCATTATTTACATATCAGAGTACGAGGTTAGCACATGCCACTTGGGATACATCAACAAGATGAAACATCTACGCAGCGGTAGCTAGGCCTTCAAGTCTTCATCTTCGGACTTCTCCACAGGCATCCTTGAGCGAAGCACGTAATCCTCCAAAGCAGCATCCATCAAGTTGTAGTTGTCACCTGAAAGCTCCAGAACTGTCCCCGATGAAATGGGACAGGTCCACGTCACCAACCATGTATGCAGCAAGCTTTAAAGTGGCCTAATCTAGGGTATAAAATATTCAAGGAATATAAGCTGAGGTTTCCTATGCACGCAACAGCAATAAACCCAAGTTCATCTCATCACCAGCACCTTTCCTCACCAGAGAGATCACACTCCCCAAATCCCACCATCAGCCTCACAACCACATCGGGCTCGTCCTGCCACCGCAGGTTCCCGCAAATATCATCCACTCACTAGTCGACTTGGTGAGCTCCCTCCCCACCTTCTCTCGTCAGCAACCCAAACCAAGGATGAGGTAAGAAATCAGATTCCCATGCTAGTCGGAACAATATCAGAAGCGGGCCGTCCGTAACCGTGGACACGGCTATACGTATAGTTTACACTCTGCAGAGGTGGCACTCCTGGAATCCATCCGGACTGAAAGGCTAGTCAGCAACCAACCTGAGACACAACCCACAGCAAAGACCCTAAGCAGTAATGGCGCCAATCCTGTCTCCCTGGGCTCGGGAAACATCTGAACTAACATCTGTCCCAGGGGTGTGAAACCTTCCACCGGGGCCAGTCGGGGGCTGTGGTAAATCAGGGAGAGTATGCCGCAACGAGTCCCGCTTACACATATCAAGCTTGAATCTCCTATAGTCTCGGCGCCGCACTAGAGTAGGCTTGCTGGAACCCTCCCCATACTGGGTAGATGGTGAGCACTGTATTCCCACGACCAAAGGTCGAACTCACACGGTCCTTAATTGTCGGTAAAGCGAGTATTAGCGTGATAAGCGATCCGCCGCAACGGTCCGCAATCAGCACCCATTATAGGTATGGCCGCCCAAACTCCTCAAAAGAAACCAAGTACCAAGTAACCATGTACCCGCAACAGGTACTCCACAGGGACTGCCCAAGTGCAGTCCCCAAGCACCTCGATCAAGAGATCGAGTTGTTATTACTCGCTTACACCGCCTAGCTGCACTACACCTCCCATACCACCCACAACTCACGCCAAGAGGATCAGATCACAACCATCCCAACACATGCATAGCATGGCATATACCAGATAATGAGTAGTAGGTAGCAAGGTAACAGGATAATAACAAAGGCAGTGCAGGTTCATCATGCAAATAAGTAAAGCGCTAGCATACTAGTTCCATGTCTACTAGGTATTTCAGAGAATGGTCGGGCGTGAACTTGGAGCAAAGTCCTCTTCTTTCTCCACGTAGTTGAAGACGAGGTCAACGAAGTCATCCGAGTCTTCTGAGGATCCTAACAATCGGATTACAAATAAACGATAACTAATCAAATGAACTCCAAAAGAAGAAGCAAAGAAGAACCAAATAACACCAAATTCTACACTAGCGGGTAGATCATGATTTTAGAGATGTAATGGAAGTAGTTTCATATCTTTCTAAGCTAGAGTCAATTTATTATAGATTTTCAAATATCGAAATACATTTTGGATTAATTAATTACGAAAAAGAAAACAACATAGACATGTGGCATCACCAAAGCATGCCACATGTCGGCTCTAGGTTAGTTCTGCTGACGCTAGAAGTAGGCTCTGCGTACGTCGGCGTTGACCAAAAGATAGTCAACAACTCGTTAGCGGAAAAAAAGTCAGAGGGTCCCACATGTCATCATGTGGATCCCTACATGTTAGTGGACCCTTGATTCATGTCAAGTTAGTGGGTCCGATGGTTAGTGGGAAAGGCTACACAAGCGAGGATCACTTGTGGACAGTGAGGAAGGGTGTAGATTTGGTCCAGGGGCTGTTGGGATACTTGCGGCCAGGGATGGCTAGCTATGGCCAAGCATAGCCGGCCATGGCCAGCTTTGGCCAGGCAGTGGCTAGCTGTGGCCGGCTGCAGCAAGGCTGCTGCTGGCCGCGGCCAGGCTGTGGCCGGCTGGGAGTGGCTATGGATGGCCACGGGTGGCTAGGACGCGGCTGCTGTGGGCCAATGGTGACCACAACAAGCTGGGGCAAGCCCGAAGGCATCCAAGGTTTGGTTGGGTCAGATAAATATAGGTAGTTAGGGCTTGGATAGGAAGGGGCACAAGGTGTTTGATAAAATGCCAAAGAAGCATTTGCCTCACCGTTGTTTCTGGCGCAACGCAAGGGAGGCTACTTGGCTTGACGAGGCTGGTGTTCTTGGCAAGGCAAGGAGAGAAAGCCTTCTTCCATGAAAAGGGCTAGCGACTGTGGCTTGCACGTGCTTGAACGCGCACGCGACGTCGCGTCATGGCACGACGCGTGGCGCACGGCGAGCACGCGGGGTGGCTGGCGGCGGCATGTTAGCAGTGCGTGCGCGGTCACCAACTATTGCTGGGCCACGCCACGGCTTGGCGCGCGGCTGGGAGCACATGCGCGGGTTCACGGTTGTCCGTAGCCGCAACACGGTCATGGTTCGCACGCGGGCGCCGGCGTTCCGGTCCACGGTGGCCACAACTGCGGCTTGGGCGACGGCGGGCTGCAAGGAGCTAGCAGCGGCGCCTGCAAGGCGGCACCAAGGCACGCACACACAGTGGGCACGGAAGCGGCGGCAGCCAGTGCACGCGGGATCGAGGTGTTCCTCGTCCGCGGCGGCATGCGGACGGCTTGGGAAGGGTCGAGGCAACGGCGAGGCCACGACAGGGGCATGGCTGCGGCGACGAAGGCAGCGGCACCTACAAACGAGAGGCACGGCTCGAAGACCGGCACACAAGCGACGGCGGGCTACAGTGAAACGGACGGCACACGGGCACAAACGGCTCGAAGGCTGGACATGAGAGGTTCCTTCGGCACATGGCCGGACTGCAAGGGGTCTGGACAAGGACGGGCAGCGGCAACTCACCTAGGGTCGGCTGGGCATAACGTCGAACAGGTTGGGGGCGACGGTTGGCGAAGGCAGCAGCTCGCGGATCTGGACTGGGAATTCCGTCGAGCAGCTCGTGGGCGAGGTTGGTGCGGTTGGTGTCGCTGCAGAGAAGGGGCAGCAGCTTGAGCTCGCGGTTCAGGCTTTCTGTCGAGCAGGTTGTGGGCTAAGTGGAGGCAAAGATGAAGACAGCAGCTTGGCGTCGTCGACGTGGTTCGGCCTCCTCATGCTCGCGGTCGACGGCGTGGTTCACGGTGAGGTCGTCGTGGTTCCAGTGCGGCGCTCCCGCACAGCGGCGGTCCTCTCCACTCCACGCGCGGCGTCGGGCTTGAAGAAGACGATGGCGCGGCGCCGGGCGGTGTCGAGCTCGCGGTCGTAGGTGATGTCGTCGATCTCTTCGTGTCCGGCTCGGAGACGGCGGCGCAGCTCCTCCCCGCGGTTCTGCTCCTCCTCTTTTGCGGCATCGTCGTTGGCGGCGGCGTGCGTCTCCTTGCACCCGTCCGGCTCCTCCAGCTCGCAGTCGCAAGCTCGCGGCGGCGGCGGCGCTGAGTTGCTCGGCACCGCGGCGCACACCTCCTCATCTGGCTTGCCCCTTCTCCTCCCTGCTTCCTCCGCTCCTCCTCCTCTTCTTCTTCTCTTTCTGCTAGCTGGTGGCGGCGGAGGGAAAAAACCCAAGGGCGGCTGCTCTCAAGGGTGCGGCGGCTAGGGGCTTTATACCGGCGTGGTTAGGGTTCGGGCTGGGGCTGCAGCAGTGGGCGGTAGTGATGCATCGGCGTCCGTGCCAGCAGACGTGGAGGGCATCCAGCGGTGCGGCAGGTGAGGATTCACGAGCAGCTCGCGTGACAGAAAAAGCGAAGGAGAGAGAGGGCTGCGTGCGGTGGAAGAAAGAAACGAGAGAGAAGATAGCAGCGGAGGCAGCTTCGCATGAAGGAGACGCGGCTGTAGCTGCAGGCCCACCGGTCAGCTGGAGAGTCAAAGGGATGCAGCCAGGCTTGCTGCATGCATCAGCGGTGGCAGGTCAAGGGCTACACTGGGCTGCAGCATGCAGCTGGGCTAGAGCAGAATTGCTGGGCCGGGCTTCTCGCAGGAAAAGAACTGGAGAAGGAGACCGTGCTCGGTTAGATTTGCCGGCCAGCAAAGATTAGTTTGGCTAGGGCTGTTGTTGGAGATTTTGCTCAAGGCTCAATCAAGTGAAGGAGTAAAGAGAGACTTAAGCATTGGTGATTACTTGAGAAAGAGTAAGAAGGATTTGGCAATGGACATGTTCACGTGAAAGAATAGGGGATAAGCCAGGGATTGTGTTGGATTTTTCCCACGTGAACAGCAACATGCAAGGAGAATAAGATTGGGCCAGAGATCTTAGCTCACGGTGCTGGCAATTTATTCCATAAACTCCATACAAATGAATTAGACTAATTTTCCGGTAACGAATTAATTAATAAGTAATTAATTCGAGAAGCCAAAAAATATTGTTATAATTCAAATGAAGCCCACGGAAGTTTAATATAAACGAATTAGACTGTTCCCGAAATCAAATCAATTAGCATGGAATTGATTCGAAGAGTCGGAAAATTATGTCTTAATTCATTTATCAATTTTCCAGAGCACTCACAGATTGAGATGGCTGAAAAGTTAGAGGGCCAGATTAGTTGGTTAATTAGCAGGCTGGGTTAGAGGGCTGATCGAAGTTAGATTGGACAATTGGGGGTTAGAGCCCAAGTTAGTACTAGTAAATTAGTTGTTAGCGTTAGATTTAATTTGAATTTAGAATTCAAATTAAATCACACACAAAGAAGCAAGAAACCAACTAAGAGACAAATCACACTAACATTAAATTGTCCTTAACACACAAAGCAATTTTATTAGGTTAATTACTAGGAATTTAAAGAGAGCACAAGAAGACAGCCTTATGATTATAAACAAAACACATCAAGCACGAAAATTTTTTGAAATCCACATTTTTAACATTCCAGAAAAATCTGGGACGTTACAATAGTCTACCGCCACTAGGATGAACTGTCAACCCTCTGAGTTCAGGAAGGGACCCATGAAGTCCACCCCCAATACATCAAAATTTCTACTTGGAGATTGCTGGTGAGTGGCATAGCGTCTCTAGTGTTAATATTCCCGTGTTTTTGACAGCGAGGGCATCATCTAATGAATGCTTTAGCATCCTCGTACATACTGGGCCAATAGAACCCGCACTGCCAGACTTTGGCATTGGTCCGCAATACACCGTAGTGTCCTCCGTACGGGGCTGCGTGGCATCTTTCCAGGATTTTGTATGCCTCGTGTGCGGGTACGCATCTTCTAAGGAGTCCGTCACTACGTAACCTGAAGAGGTACGGGTTGTCCCAGAGGTGGAGTCGACTCTCATATGCGAGCCTCTTCCCGTTCTCTCCAGGGGGAACATACCCCGTTACCATGTAATTTACTATGTTGGCATACCACGGTTCGCCAGTGGTGACCTTAAGGAGTGTGTCATCCCGCAAGTAGTCATCAATTGGAAGGTCTGACGGTACTTGCATCCAGGACAAATGATCCGCCACTGAGTTCTCTACTCCTTTCTTATCTCTTATTTCAATGTCGAACTCTTGGAGTAGAAGAATCCAGCGGATGAGTCTTGGTTTTGCATCCTTTTTGGTCAGAAGGTACTTCAGAGCATCGTGATCTGAATAGACTATGACCTAGGCCCCAACTAAGTAAGACCAAAATTTGTCTATAGAAAATACCACTGCTAAGAGCTCCTTCTCTGTGGTAGCGTAGTTTAGCTGGGGGCCAGTGAGCGTTTTTCTAGCGTATGAGATAGCATAGTTCTTCTTGTCCTTGGTTTGGCCCAACACAACACCTACGGCATAGTCGCTCGCATCACACATAATTTCAAATGGGATGCTCCAGTCGGGAGGCAAGATGATGGGAGCGGAAATGAGTGCCTTTTTGAGGGTGTGAAATGCGGCATAACACTCCTCATAGAAAATGAAGGGGGCGTCTTTGGCTAAGAGATTGGTCAAGGGCCGAGATATCTGGGAGAAGTTTTTGATAAAATGCCTATAGAATCCGGCATGGCCAAGGAAACTAAGAATCCCCTTAACGTTTGTGGGAGGCGGAAGTTGCTCGATCACTTCAATTTTTGCTTTGTCTACCTCAATCCCGCGTTCCGACACCCTATGTCCTAGGACAATTCCCTCTCGCACCATAAAATGGCACTTTTCCAAGTTTAAAATAAGTTGTTTCTCTTCACACCTCTAGAGGACCTTGTCCAGATTTTTCAGACATTCGGTAAAGGTCCTTCCATAAACTGAGAAATCGTCCATGAACACTTCCATAATCTCCTCAATCATGTTGGAGAAGATGGACATTATGCAACGTTGGAAAGAAGCAGGTGTGTTACATAACCTAAAGGACATTCGCCGATAGGCGTATGTCCCATAGGGACATGTGAATGTGGTTTTACTCTGGTCTTCAGGATGGATTGGGATTTGGTGATATCCAGAGTAACCATCAAGGAAAGACAAGGAGTGTTTGGCTAACCGCTCAAGCATTTTGTCTATGAACGAAAAAGGGGGAAGTGGTCTATCTTGGTGGCTTTGTTGAGTTTTCGATAATCGATGCACATACGCTAACCAGTGGCGGTGCACTGAGGAATGAGCTCATTCTTGTCATTGCGCACGATCGTCATTCCTCCCTTCTTAGGAACGACTTTGACGGGACTAACCCACTCACTGTTGGGAACTGGGTAGATGATCCAAGCGTGAAGGAGCTTGAGAACTTCCTTTTTCACGACCTCTCTCATGGCATTGTTTAGTTGTCATTGAGGTTCCCGAAACAGGTTTGCTTCAGAATCGATCGGGATGCGATGGGTGCAGAGATTTGGGCTAATCCCTTTTAGGTCTTGAAGAGAATATCCTAAGACCGATCGGTTCTTTTCCAGTATAGTGATAAGTTGCTGGGTTTCTAAATCAGAAAGCTTATCACTAATGATCACTGGAGTTTGCTTATCCCCAAAGAGGAAAGCATACCTAAGTCCAGGTGGAAGAGGTTTGAGCTCGATTGGGGATGGTTTTGGAGTTTCGTTTGTATCGAACTCAATTGGAGGATGAGTTTCCTCTTCCTCCGAAAAGAATGGAAGTTCTTCTTCTAGAATAGGCTAGTCTAAGTCTAGCAAAGAAGCTGACCTGACTTCCTATAAAGGCTAAGGATCGGGGTCTGCCTCTATCGGGGTATTCAAAGATTGGCAAAACGAGACAGGGATGAGCTCTTTGCCGATTCTGAGTTCTACTAGCTGGTTTATTGGTGTTTTTTCCAAAATCTTCAGGATTCTCCTACTTATGAAGATGGAGTGTGTGGTAGTGCTTGGTAGGTCGAAGATGTGAAAATCCATGAAGAGTTCAGGGTCGTTAACCTTAATGGGTGGGACCCGTATGATCCCCAAACAATCCAGGATTCTTCCTGAAGTGAACTTGAGTCATTTTTGAGAAAACGACCATGGTTCACCAGGGAGCTCGGTTTGCACCAATGCGCTAGAGATGATGTTGATTCCGAGGCTCGGGTCGTACCCAATTTCTCGGTCATAGCCCATGACTTCACATAATATTCTCCTAGTCTTTTTGGGCATTTTGACCACCTCGGTCGAGGCTTCGGCATCTTCTAGCCATTCCCGACTCATAACATCAGAGAGACGTCCCAGGAGCTCTCGCTGGTATTCTAGTTCTTCCTTGTCGGGTACATGGTCCTTTTGCTCTACACATCGTTCCCGTGGGAAACTTGTTGCACTCCCGATGTCTTCGAATAGATCATCGTCAAAATCATAGAGAGTGGTGTAGAGTGAATCATAATGGACTGGGCTAGAATGTGGTTGTGGTTCAAAATGAGCTTCGGGTACCGATGGAATGGAAGAGCTAATGGATTTGAATTGGACTGGTATTGGCTCTTCAGGTTCAGGTTCAAGCTGCTTCTCTTCTTCATCGGGGAGTTCGTCATAGATTCCAGTGTAGGGGGTGTTGTCTAGGATACGGTCCAGGACTACCCTCGCTTCACTAGGAACCAAATGTAAGAACAACCCTCCAGAAGCAGAGTCCAAGAAAGTGGTGGCTACGGGACAGAGACCAAGGCTGAAATGTTGGAGAATGATAGGTTCTGATAAGCCTAGGTCTGGTCCGGATGCCAAGATTTGCTTGAAATGAGCCCAAGCGGCTCCTAACGACTCTCCCTCTAATTTCTTAAAGGTGATGATTTCCGCTCAGATACTGGCTACCTTGGAGTTTGGGAAGAAATTTAGACAGAATTTTTCCTTAAGAATTTCCCAACTCCCTTCCATAGTACCGACAGATAGAGAGTACCATTTGTTTGCTCCTCCCATCAATGAGAACGGGAATAACTTCCATTTGAGCATCTCTTGTGTCATGCCCGCAATGACGAGACACGAACAAAGTTGCTCAAACTCGCGCAAATGCGCGTATGGACTCTCAGCATTCGTTCCTGAGAATGTTTGCTCTCGAACCATAGCTATGAAGCCAGGACGTAGCTCATAGCCGGGTGTGGATATGGGATGTGATGATGGTGGTGGCTCCAAACAATCGCCCTTTGGAGCCGAGTGTTGACGTAAGGTGAGAGTGGAATCCATGTGACGGACGGTGGTAGGATACACGAACAGCTTGGGTTTGGAATCAGAACAGCTACCGTTCCCCGGCAACAGTGCCAGAAAGCTTGTTGGCACTCCTTACGGCCTACAGATAAATCCACAAGTGGACGGATACCGATGTAGCTTTCACCCGGGAGTATTCCAAGGTATCGATTTCCACGGGGAACGAGAAGTGGACTGATTCTAAACTAAGTTGTCCAAGGATAGTGGAATGGATCGACTGGAATGGATGGTGTGGATGACAACAACAAATAAAGAAGAGGAGTGATAGAAGGGTAGAGAGGGTATGAGCCTGATAGAGGTATTCTATTGATTGATCGAGCAGATCAGAGATTACAGATAAATACTTGCTTGGGGACAGCAGAACCTATTACACGCAGAAAGGGATGAGAAGGGGTGTCACCAACTCCGCACTGGGGAATCCTACAGGCCGAGACGGACGTGATGGGCTACGAAGGCCGGAAGGGCTGTCACCACCTAATGGCTACCACCTAAGTGGCCTTGGGGGTAAACTAAGTTAGTCTCAAGTCTAGGCACCGCGCCTACACTAGTCGACTAATACTTATCTCCTATAGAAAGATAAGCACCCAAGTTAAGCAACCAGTATACAATTATACCAATCAACTAAGCATTGAACGAAGAACCATCAAGAATATAAAAGTAAGAACTGAATGATTAATTAATCAAAGAGAGATACAAGAGTTACCAGACACGACCCGGATGTTACTCGAAGCAGAGCCGCATCCGTAGAGGTACAGCGGGAAGAGGGGCCAACACTCCGGCTCCTCTCCGGGATGCTTACCTCTCCTATCTCCCTATTTCTACTGATACAAGTGGCAGAACTTTGCAACGCCTACTCACTCTTGTGTTGTGTGTTTTCCAGGTGACCAGGAGCTCCTATTTATAGCAGGGAAGGGCGGTGGAGGTAGAGCACCGGCCAAGGCAGCTCAAGGCGGTGTAGGGCCGGTTCGGCCGAATCCCCTGGTTCGCCCGAACCGTGGAGTTCGGCCGAACTGCCATCTGGCACGGCCTTGGTGCTGAGGCAGTGCAGAGGTGGTTCAGCTCCTGGGGGCGGTTCAGCCGAAGTGGGACCTTCGGCCGAACAAGCCCTGTGGCCCGGCGACGCTCCCCAGTGCAGCCTCTACCCTGTGGGGTCCCCTGGCTAGCTTCTGGTTCTTGGCCTTGGGTTGTAGCGGCCCGGTATGAGGTGGCGGTCGTCCACGCGTTGTATGTCGTCACCGCTTGGTCATCGTTGATGTGGACGGCTCCGGGTGTCATGTACGGCTAAAGGGGGTAACCGGCCGAATCGAGTCGTTCGGCCGAATCGGGTTTTCGACCCCTTATAGCACGTGTTTCTCCATTTTGTACCTGCGCAATGGAAAATCACCAAAACTTGTGGAAATAGTCAGTGATAAAATCTATAGCTATGGTATGAGTTCCATTGTATTTGTTTTATACTCGGTTGGAGGTTGGAAACCGGTCCGTAACGACCGCCAACAGCAACGGCGCCAGAACTAGTTGTTGGCACTTCTTACGATCCAAAATCAGAACTGAGAATCCTGTTACTGGGGTAAGGAGTGTTTTAGTGGTTTTCCTTATGGCTTAGTGAAATATATAAATATTCTGCAAGTGCACAGAATCACCGCTGTAGCACTTCACCTGGGAGTATCCCGAGGTATCGTAATTTATATTTCCGCAGGGAAGCTTTGGCAAGAATACTAGCAAATAGATATTCGAGACTATCAGAGAAGGGTACACGAATAGACAAGACGGGGGATAACGGTATTGGATAGGAGTTGATATACCATGACACACAGCTCAAGGGATACTCAAGTAAGGTAGAGAAGGAATAGATAGCTGGGAGGACAATGAGAAGAGATAGAGGATTCCTGGATTCTTTATCTGTCTATGTCACTTGGGTTTAGAGATACAGAGGCTAAAGAGCCAGTACTCAGGGATCAAGGATAAACCTAGGTCTTAGCTTCGGGACAACAGAGCCTACGACACACAAAAAGGGATGGGAAGGGGTGCCGTCTACCCTGCACTGGGGGATCCTACAGGCCGGAACTACCGTGATGGACTACAAAGACCGAAAGGGCTGTCACCACCTATCGGCTACCACCTCTGTTGCGACGAGGGCAAACTAAGGCCACTGGCTAGTCTAGGAACCACTCCTATACTAGTCAATAACTACTTACTCTGCTAGCAAGAGCAAGCAACCTTGTCAATACTCTTGGAGACAATTCACCTTCAGTACCAAGCAAGATCGAAGAACCGGCTAAGACAAAGACTTAAACAAGATCTAGAAGCACCGGAACTAGAACCAACTATAGTCTAAACACGATATAGATGCAACTAGAATAAAGTAGAAGCAGACTATAAATGACAAAGGCAAAGTGATAAAGATAACTATATTGGTAACTCAAAGTCTTACAAAAGGAAAAGGAAAAGATACGAGAGCTTATACCAGAGCTTCTGAAGACGGCTCCGGAACCTCCGAGGCAAAGCTCGAGTCAACTCTAACTCCCAACTAAACTATCCTAACTCTACTATAATAAGTGGAATGAGAGAGCTCCTTGGCTTGGTGTGTGTTTATAAGTGAAGTGTGCTGCCCTATTTATAGTGCCAAAGGACGGTTGGGGGTGAAGTAACCGCCAATGGAGTTGGATGGCGGTTGCTGGCCGTTTCAGCCGAAGGGGTCGGTTCGGCCGAACCAAGGGGTCCACCGCCTTGGCTCTGGGCGGCTTGGATTTGCTCCCTAGGGTCGGTGGTGCAGTGGGGGCGGTTTGGCCGAACGGGCCTGTTTGGACGAACGGGCCTGGAGGCCCATGCCTGCCCCCTGCGCCGCCTGTGCTGCTGGACCTCCCTAGGCTGCCTTCTTCGTGACGTGTGGGCCCAGGTTGACATGGCGGTGCTCCAGGATGAGTTGGCGGTCGTCCACGTGTCGTAAGTTGTGGTTGCTTGATCATCGTTGACGTGGACGGCTCCCGGTGACTCGTATGGCTAAGGGGGTAACCGGCCGAATCGTGTCGTTCTGTCGAATCGTGTCGTTCGGCCGAATCGGTCAATTCTGACCCCTATAGCACGTATTTCTCGTTGTTCTACCTGCACAAGTGATACTCACCAAAACTCGTATAACTTTATTAGAAATAAAACCTAAGTATATGGAATATTGCATAAAGCCTCATTTATTCCCGAGTATTGGTGGTCGAAATTGGGTTGTAACGACCGCCAACACCGTGACCACATGGTCGCGAGTTACGGAATTGTACATATAGAATGCCATCCTCACCTTAACGCCACATCAGCAGTAGATCAAATGGTAAGGCTTAAATTTCCTATCCCCGAGGTCGTGGGTTTGAGCCCTCTGTACGCACATTTTTTTGCTTGATTAAAGGACGGGCCGGTCAGATGAGATATATCTTGCACGTTTTTTTGCTAGACTAGGTAAGTGCCCGTGTGTTGCTAGGGGTATGATACATGGAGCAAAGATAAATAGACCGCACGAAAAGTTCACTTTTGACAGTTGTAGGGTCACACCCAAAGTCCATAAAGTTCAGTATTTTTGTTTTTCACAGAGGCATGGATAATAGGCTACAAAACTGTGGTTGATTCTGCTGCATATATTATGACCGGCAGATGGGTGGCCACGGAGGCGGCCACGGCCAGCCATCGACAATCCACAAATGGGTGGCCACGGCGGCGACGGGTACTTACCTGCCTTGCTACGGGTTTACATCATATTTAAGTATAAAATTTCACCATATTTACATGCAAAAAACTATATAATGATAAAAGGCTAATTAATTAGCATTAGCAAATATGTTGAGAAAAAGTAAACCTTTGTCTTTAATGATGACAATTAGACCCAATAGACTTAATTGAACATTGGTGCATGCCTATTTCGACAGAACCACCGGTATCTCAAGATGCCCCTCTACGTCTTCACTCTCCCCAAACTCCCAACCGGCCTTTCAAAAGACAACGGAAAGAAACATAGAGAGAAAAAAACCAGTTTAGATGAGTATCATAAAATTTGAAAATAAATTTGGCTAGTGCATGCAGAGTAAATGAAAGCCTTCACACATTATAATGTGAACGCATAAGTCCCAATAATATTGATGATTTGACTAACATGGTTCTTTTTCATCAAAATTGCTCAATTATTTTTCACACAAATGGACCCATAGGGAGACTAAGAGAAAGCAACAAAGTCTACAAACAGCTGCACAGGGGAGGCAGTGATGTAGTTCAATAGAATAAATTTGTATAAAAATATATATTGTCTGCCATATATTCCTTTTTTGGTAAAAATTATTATTCACAAACTGTTGTTCCTTTTTGGTACAAACTATTACTGACACTAAATTAGCATCCGAGTTCAGGAATCTCAGAACTGCAGCATCCCCTTTCCAGATTCAAGATCAAACTGTGCAGTCTTACAGGTTGGGGCATACTCGCTTTTCACAATCGTGGAATCAACTTGACTACCTATTGTCTGCAAAAGAGAAGCATTCATAATTCTAAAGCAACAAAAGCTAAGTGCACACTGTTTCAGGGGCGTCAAATCTCACTGCATGCAGAACTAATATAGAGTCAGTTATTCTGATTCACTAAGAAACAAAACTGCTATTTTTATTCCTGTAGAGTACCTATTCTATGCCACTACTCGTTTGGAAAAAAGATCTCGACTCCAATTGAGGACACAGAAAGCCTTACAGCAGTAGCATAAATTGATTTACAGATGCAAAGTCTAGGTAGCTCAGGTGATGGAATCAGAACTCTAGTAAAAAGCCTAATATTTGGGGCTTTCATAGCATGACAAGAACCAAGCTACATGGTAAAACTAAATTACTAAAATAAAAAATGTATTCATGAATGCTATGCACCAAAATGCAGACCTGACCTTAGAGTCGATGTGCTTATCTAGCAGCATTTCAGTACCTGGCAAAAGAGTGCAGATTTCAGGCTCCATGCAACAAGTCTTTGTAGGCAGTTGTGCTGGACATGATTTTAACATGACACACACAGTAAAAAAAAATACATGCAGCAGTATGATAAGTACCAACTAACTGGGTTAGAAAATTCACATACAAAGAACCCTTATTATGTAAGTAAGAGAGGCAAGTAACATACCAACTGAGCAGTACTTACCAGAACACCATGCTGTCTTTTGGATACTGCAACATCATTCCAAGAATGTCAGTAGCAATAATTAAGATTGTGTTCTCTTAATTCTACTGATGAAACTGTTAGCACCACTTCAATCATTTGTCATAGGCGGTGGTAAAAATGCACTTGAGATTAAAAGCTAGTTCAAATCATATCAAATATTTTTAGGTGTGAATTTCTTTAGTCAAATAAAGAAACACATTCACAATTACATTACTTCAGGAAGATTGCTGAATTGAAGGATACATGATCAGACATTCATACATTTGATGGAGCTGAAATGTAGATTTGCCAACTATATGGTGGGAAACCTACTGGGAGCAAAAGGTTGCTTGCCAAGTATGAACCAGACAAACTACATATCATGGAAATAAGTCCTGGTTTAACCATCACTGCAGAATAAACAGCACAAGGCATATTAAATTCTATTAGTACAGATATGAACTCTTTGCTTTCTCCAAAGAAACTAAGTACCATATGCTCCAAAATAAAATCCATGTGTTTGAGGATTCACTGATTTCTGCAGAACTGATTCAGTTTCATTCACTTGAAAATTCGAATCAACTTTACCAATTGGATTTTAATTAGTTTCTAGGACTGACACTACTGAACTACAAAGATAATGTTCTTGCTGCTAAAAAGTTACTGAAAAAAGTTTAACATTCCCTAGAAGCTAGAAGTAACATTGCTCAGCCCTGGGTATAATTTGTAAAATGCAATAGTGTTAAAAAAAACTTTAAGCTCTCGAATAATGAACCGTTAAACGACCATATGCTTCAGAACTTGCTAACCTTACCTGTTTGGGATGTACCCTGTTAGGATCATTCCTAAAAAATATGGGGCTGTTACATGATAATGTTTCTTAGAACAAGCTGCCCTGCCTAGTTAACTTCCTGACGACAAAAGAAAAATTAAGTTACTTTCCTGAACTTGAAGTGTAACAAAAAATAATTATGCATCATTGAAACTACATACTGTAGACGACATGAACAACTACAATATATGTATAGACAACAAAGGAGGATCACACACATTTTCTTTTAGACTATGGAAAATTATAAATTGAACCCCTTTTGAAACTTACCCATCCGTCTGCTGCCAAATCTATACAAGTGGCCAAGAAACACAAAATCATATGCAAGGAAATTGTGAAAAAAAGGTAAAGAATGAGATCATGAGAGTTACGTATGGACAATTTGATCTGTAAGGCAGTAACGGTACCTTTCCTACAAGAGTTTCTATACACAGATTTATCTTTCATCCTCAAACGCTAATCAGAAAAAAACAACCATGAACGACCAAACAACACTCTCAGGCATGGAAACAAAACCGAATCGCAACTCCTCACCTGGCAACGTGCGACGAGCTTGCCCTTCGCCTCGTCTCCCCATTGCGACCCCAGCACGGGGAAGACCTGACTCGATGCCGAAACCCTTCCTCTCCTCACCTGAACAGCAGTAGTCACAGCGGACATGGGGGCACACGGGGCAGTGACCACTTTTGGAACATCTTTGATGATGGAACATCATCTTTTAGGCATTGCGACGGCGGCGATCCACGCGGCGACGCCGATCCACGCGATTGACACGGCGGCGGCGTGGCGTCCACGTTGGAGAGAAGCACGGCGGCGGCGTGGGGGAGGGAGAGGCACGGGGAAGAGGGGTCGGCGTGGGGGAGGGGGAGGCGCAGGGGCGTCACGGGATCCGACATGGGGAGGAGAGTCAGCGAGGGGGAAGGGGAGGGCGGGGGAGAGGGGGTCGGCGTGAGCGGCGTCGCGGGCGGGGGGTAGTTTGCGGAGGCAGAGGCGCAATCCATCGGCACGACGTTGACTTGGCGAAAACACGAAGTGGAGGGTGGGCGTCGGATCGCACGTGGCAGACGGAGGGTAGACGGAAGGAGAGGTACGGTCGGCACGACGTTGACTTGCGCGAAAACACGAAGTGGAGGTGG
>OAMR01000441.1:308965-362009 GCA_900205405.1 Echinochloa crus-galli | reverse complement strand
CGAACCTTCTTTGTTGATGTGCCAGAAATTCTCCCAAGGATGAAGGCATGCATGCATCTTATATTTTGCTAAGTCAAAGACCGGATCTCTGAGGAGACAAATCATACCTTAAGATCGAGAAGTGCAAGTGTGTGGGATATATGGAGTGGAATATGGTGGAATATGGCGGAACTCCTTGGGATGAATCTCCCTCTCCTTGATTTATTTTCGAGAACATGGGCTATCTTTTATTCTCATATTTTTGCCATGCCACTTGGCATGCTTTTCTTTTTCTCTTTCTTTTTGCCATGCTCTTTGGCATGCTTTTCTTTTTCTTTCTATTTTTGCCATGCTTCTTTGGCATGCTTTTTTTACATAGCCCATGTCCCTATCAAGAATATCTGGAGAGGAAGATCATGTAACATGGAGCATTTATTTATTTATTTTATGGATGGATGATGGAAAATGGTTGATAACTCCCAGTGTAGGAATTGCAGGTGAGAGGTGGTGTGTGTACGTGGATCTCGATCTCTAAGAGTATAAAAGCTTCACTCAAAGGTCACAACAATTTGACAAAGCTTACTAAGATAACACGTAGCATATGAGTAGAAATTTTCAACTAAGCTTATCATATGGCTCTGGTAGGTATTTTTGACCAATGAGGAATTTTATTTCTTTTTTAAAAGCATAAATCTCCAAGATTTTCCCCGTACTAAGAGCAAAAATAGAACTTAACCAAATTCTCACTATATCAATCCCCACAATAACTTAGACTTGGAATAAAGCATATGCTCCCACGAGGTTTTCAGGTTCATTATTACTCATGCCAAATAACTCAAGCATTATCAAGCAACTAGTTGCAACAAAGTACTTGCAAAATTAATGACAGAGCAACTATTCATAATTTCCAAAGTGAGAGGCATATGTTTCATTCCATGCATAGTTGGGAGTTATTTTATTCAAGGGAAATATTTTTATTGTTTTCATTTCCATTTTTTTAATGCAAACTAAAGCATGAAGGGAAAGGAAAATGCAATTGAATGATCAAAGTGCTGGGTAAGTCAGGACGTACCTGAATGGGGGTCCTCCCCCAAGCTTGGATTCTTCACTGGTAGGGATTAAACCTTGAAAGGTACTGGCTTAGCTGGTCCGCTTGCTCGTGGACGTCGTGCTGGATGGACGCGACCATCCCGCTGTTCTCTTGGTGGTACTGAGAATGGCGGGCTAGCGTGTCTTGGATCCCTCAGGTACGGTCGTCGATGAGCTCGACTCGGTCGGAGATGTAGGACAGCTCCCGGCCGTAGTCGAAGCGCGTGGACTGTGAGTATCCAGGGTAGTATGGCTGGGAGGCACTGTCGTATCCCCCTGCATACCGGCTCCCAGACCACTCAGAGTCCGTGTCCTAGCCGTAGTCCCAGCGTCCTGAGGCAAAGTAGTTCGGTTCCTGGTGTTGCCCAGAGCCTCCTGCTCCCGACGTCCCAGCACCGGTATACATGTCGTAGGTGGCCTCGAAAGCGGAAGTATGTCGGTGCGGCATTTGTGGTGCATCTTCTGGCTCCTGTGAGGTGGCGAGCCCAGCGTCACGCCTGGCTCGTTCCCTCGTGACTGGTCTGTCACCTGCAACGTTGTGCCGAGCGGGCTCCCTCCATGGTGGAGATTCATTCGACTCAGTCCTCAACAGAAGAGTTAGTTTAGGGGTGGTATACAACCTCAGTGCTGCACAAGGCAAAGGCACTTTGGTTGTGTAGCCACGGTAAATCATAACCAATGTTGCATGAGGCGTCTGCCGTATCATGTGGGCTTGCACAAAGTGCTCAGCATCAACGACAGAATGCGCTGTCTCAATGTACGTGAGCCGGGCGCCCTGAAGCACGCCCAGATGGTTCACGAGGCGAGTGACTAAGGAAGTCATCGCCATGCTACCCACACGAGAAATGTGAGACAACCAGTGACTAACCATATCCTTCACAGACGAATAAGGAATTTGCTTGACCATAGCAAAAAGAACCCGCAACTCATTTGTGTTAACAGGGCGCAAATCTGCCCAGGGGAACACCGTCATAGACACCCATCGATGCATGAAACACAAAGTGGGGTTATGAATACTGTTCGTGCGAGGCGCAGGACAGCTGATGTTTCCCGAAATCTTTATCCAAAACACAGCACGATCAAATCTTTTCAATGCTTTGTTCGGGTCTAAAGAACAATGACTCGCAAAACCGAGACCCTAACTGAAATCCCTCCAAGAGCAAAAGAACTCTTGGTTGAAAAATCGAAAGCGAATCCCCCCATTTTCCGGAACCAAAGTCGAAAGGAATTCAATGGTGAGTAAGTACGGACCTTCTTCGTTGATGTGCCAGAAATTTTCCCAGCCAATGGCCTGGAAAATCTCTGGGAATTCCTCGTCCATACCTGTTTTCTTGAGCAAGTCTTGCTCAAAAACATGGGTGTGTTCGAACTCATTCAGTTGAAGCTCGTTGAAGGTGTTTTACTCCCGCTGTCCTGAGGTTGATGTCGTTTACGCTCAGGAGCTACCTGGCTGGGGGCGTGGCATGACCCCATCCCAAGCCGGCTGCTTCGTGTTCGTCAGTGTCCATCCGGCTTGAGCCACGGGACCGGGCTGGGGAGCTCCCAGCATCGTCCGTGCGGCGGCTAAGCCGGGTGGAACGACGGAGCGCGGCGATGAGCTTCGACATGATTCCTGCAAAATGTTAGTGCAACAACAACTACCCGAAGGATTGAATATATGAGGTTAGCACGAGAAAATCAAGTCAGTCGTCCGGGAAAGTTAGTCGTTCTTGTGGGGATGAAAACCACTACAAAAGGTTAGTCGTTCTTGTGGTTCTCGGTGGCCACCACAAAATCGTCCAGAAATTTCAGCACAAAGATCACAACAAAAGCAAAATATTTTTAGGTTTTTCTAGTGATGCAAGGGAACCAAAACTTGAGCAAGAACTTGGAAAGAACTTGAGCAAGAAAATGGGAGAGAGAGAGAGCTCCTAGCAGCAATTTTCAGAATGTATGAGTGAGTGAATGGTGCAAGGAGAAGCAAGCAGCAAGGCCAGCATTTATAGGCCGAGGGGAGGGCCTTGGCCAGTTCGCCCGAAGGCTCTGGTTTGCCCGAACTAGGCCTGGTGGCCAGGGCACTCCCATGTGAGTGCAGCACTCACATGCCTTTGTTTCTACTCCAAATTTATGTGGCCATCAATTCCCAAGGACATTTTAGTGGATTTTAGTGGTAGGTGAGATGGAAATGTGACATGACCAAAATGGAATTTAGTGGAGTCACCCCCATGCTGCCATGTTTGTGATGATTGGTGAGTGTGCAGCCATTTTTAGTGGGGTAAACATGTTTGGTGCTGGTTGGTGGTGATGGTAAATAATTGGAGATGTTCTAGAAGGGGTGAAAAATGAAGAAAGTTACAGATTACACCCTCTCTAATCAAATTTCAGCATGTGACCAATTATTTTTTTAACCAAGCTTGCAAAATTTTCTACTCTCTCTCAAATTAATTACTCAAGTGGTTCATTTATTTTGGAAAGGGAAACACGCAAATGCAATTGGGAATTTTAAAAAAATTGAAAGGGAAATATGAGATACATACCGGTTTTCCTCGTAGCAAGAGCTCAGCTTTTAAGTCCGCGAGCGGGACTTCTCCTGTCTTCAATTGCTCTTGTCATCGTCCGGTCCCGGAGTGGATGACTCGGACGATGCAACTTTCTTCCGCCACATTTTCTTGTTCTTCTTCGGTGTCAGTGGCGGTGGGATTGGCGTCTCTGGATAATTCCAGAGGGCTTTCTCTTCCTCGTATTTCTTTACGAGGAAGTCCATTTCTTCTGCACTTGTTGGTTTTGTCGGCTCGTTCAACTTAAGCTGCTCACCACCGAGTATTTCCAGTTCTCCATTGATGAGAGCTTTAAGGAAACACTCGGCGCTCCTCTGCTCCGGTGTGAGTGGCTCTGCCTTCCTTTCTTCCTGAGGTTGAAACTTGAAGTATGTCAACCTTCCGTCGATACGGAACGAGATTTCTCTCGCATCCATATCTATCCTAGCCCGGGTGGTGTTCAAGAATGGCTGGCCCAACATAAGGGGAAACGAATGCTCGTTCCCCGTGTCAAGGACGACGAAGTCCACAGGGACATATCGTCCCCAGATTCGGACCGGTATATTCTTGATCACCCCCTCAGGGTAGCGGATGGTTGAGTCCACAAGCTATACCTGGGTAGTTGTAGGTGACAAAGTAGGGTAGCATAATTTTTTAAATAATACCTTGGACATGATGTTTACGCTGCCCCCCAGATCACAGAGTGCAACATCAATGCGATGATTCCAGATCGTGCACTGAATGATGGGCACGAATTCCAGCCTTGATTGTCGTAGTTGTTCGGTCGGTGCCCGTTGTTGTTGGAGTTGTTGACGTAGAGGGCATCTTCTCGCGTTTCGGGGCGGTCATTCACTGAATGGCTAGTGTTGCCACAGACTTCGTAGGTCATGCGAGTGTCCATGGTTTGCACCGTTTCTTGAGCAGGGGCCTCCAGTTTCTTCATCAGGAGGTCCATCTTGGCAGCAAGCATGTCCAGAGCTTCAACTTGATGAACTCCTCGGGTCTTCGGTTGAGTCCGGTCGTCGGACCAGCCTTGATTCTCGACCATCTTCTCTATGAGGGCTGTCGACGAATTATGTCACGCACGTCTGCCTGGGGGTACCCCAGAGAGTAGAATTGTGGGTCTCGCCTAGTTCTAGGAACGACAGTGTACGAACAACACAAGATTTAGACAGGTTCGGGCCGCGATAGCATAATACCCTACGTCCTGTATGCTGGATTGTATTCCTTGTACGGTTGTGTCTGAGTTTTGAGGGGGTCCCTGCCCAGCCTTATATAGTTCGGAGGGCAGGGTTACAAGTCGGTTGTATGATCCTAGTCGTATACAACTTGAAGTACTACAACATGGTACATTGGGGAGTCTCCATCTAGTACACGACTAGTCTACCTAGCCTACTACGCCGTATTGCACCGTAGCCGACTAGTTTTAGGTAGCTAGGCTAAACCTTCCCTATCGGGTAGTTTAATCCTTTACGTGAATGGCCCTAGGGATCCTAGTCCCACAAGCCCCTGAGCATCTTGCGCCTTTGCTTCAAGTCTTGAATCTGCCGCTGCATCTTTGAGTAGTTGTAGTAAAGCCCAAGACGCTCAGATCTTCCTCTGACGAGTGGTTCATTGGAATGCATCTGCTGATGCACCCAATGGGTGTAGCCCCCGAGCCTTAGAGTACTTTAAGAAGTAGTTAGAGACTCAAAAGCAATCTTTTATCTTCATCTTGAGTAGTTCAATGGTGTGCGCCGATCAGGTGCACCCATTGGGTGTAGCCCACGAGCTTTGAGTAGATTTGAAGAAACTAGTCGGAGGTCTTCAACAATCCTTATCCAGAAATTAAATCCCGGAATATCCGCTAGCAGCCCCCGAGCTTTAAAGCAAATATCTTTGGTTTAAAGGTCAAGTAAATCTTCGAAAATCTTCTGTGATCAGTAATCTCCGAATTTTAAGCCACCGCAGATTGATTTGGCAATCTTATCCCGAAATAATAGGCGGGAAAACGGAATGCGACGGGCCGCCGGTACTGTAGCCCTAATTCTTGAGCCGTTATAAATCTGGATCTGCTTGTGTTGAAAATCACTCAGCCACCAAAGCCATTGCCTTTGCACCGCAAACACTCTGAGCTTAAGCCCCCGAGCAATGTGAATCCATTTCCCAAGCCCCCGAGCTCGCGTTTACATCTAAGCGAGTCTGAGCCACTGCCTCTGGTGTGCCGCTCGTTGAATGCATGAGAAGAAGAAGGTGACAACACGCTCTTCAACGATGGGCCAGAAGAAGGGAAGCAAGAAGCCTGCCGCTGCTGGTGGTGATGGTTCCGGAGGGTCCCGTAGATCTGGGGCCCGAGGTGTGGTGAAGGACACCACAACAAAGCCAGTTTTTGACACACCGCCGATGCCGCGAGTGGCCTGGAAGCCGTGTACCGCTACTGAAGATGACCTGATGCTCCTGGTGGAACAAGGTTTGCTTCTGGACCAGACTACTCTCTAGTGGTCTGTGTGTAACAAACAGCTTTGGCCAACAGAGAACAATGAAGAAGTTCCTCTGTTCATATCTTTTTGTGAGCGTGGAGTTGGTCTTCCCATCTCCTCTTTCTTTAAGGAGTTCCTTGCATTCTATAAGCTTCAACTCCACCATCTGAACCCTAATGGGGTTCTTTACCTCTCTGTCTTTGTCCATGTTTGTGAGGCATTTCTTGGAATCAAGCCTAGCCTTCCACTTTTCCGAACTTTGTATCATGTCAAGCCACAGCCCACGCACTAGCAAACTGAAGTAGTCGGTGGGGCTGGTATCCAATTTCGCCAAGGCATGAGGGCGAAGTGGTTTGATATGCCCGTTATGGACTTGTGCGGGAATTGGAAGAGCAAGTGGTTTACCATCGGTAAGTGTACTCAGTGCTAGACTTGTCATTATTGTTGTAGACTTGTTGTCGTTACTGATGATCTTGTCTATGTACTGAAATATAGCAGGAAATTATGGTAAGAGTTGTCCAGAGAGGGATAACTGGTATCCCAGGGACCTGAGCAACTGGAACAGCCGCCCTTCTACTGAAGAGGCGAAGGACATCTCCGCATTGATGGAGCGGGTAGCGTGGCTCAAGGAGAAGGGCCTTACAGGAGTCGGGATAGCCTTCAGCTTTATGAAGCGAAGGATACAACCTCTCCAAGAGCGTGCTCACCTCAGATTCGAGTACGAGGGGCTCTCAGATGGCTCCCGTATGGTGCCTAAGGATATCTCCGACTTGAGCGTGACAATGCGGCTGCAACGAATGTTCACTAGTGTGAACGAGAAGCCCATCATCGTTGGGGAATACTCTGCTGAGGATCCCCCAGTTGTAAGTAGTCGAAAACCCCTTGATATAGATTTGTATAATCTTTATGAGTGCTGATATACGTTTTGATGTGTAGCCTGTACATCCCTCCCAGCTTCCACTAACTGAAGAAGAGTGGAAGGACCTTGAAGGAGAGGATTCAGAAAAGACTCCCAGCGCAGAAGAAAAGCGTGCTCCCAAATGAGTCGACATTATTGAAGACTCAGAGCACGAATGTGAAGTGGAGTCGCCTATACGAGCACAAGGTAACAACTCGAGAGCATTGATATTGTCTTGTATTGTAGGAAATATGTTTGACTCTTTGAATGCTTAATGCAGTCCCAGCACTAGTCGTGGCGACGATACAGTGCCAAGCGGAGAGCCAAACAATCGCTTTCGCTTGTCAATGCTGCTGACTTTGCCGCAAGTGTCATCCACAGGCAGTGCGATGGCGAGTACTGCCTCGGGTAGTACTACAAGTTCAAGACGGGCGAAACCTCTGGTGAGGTTTAGCTTCCAGCCCCTGACAGCACCAACGCCACCACCTCAACTGTAAGTAGTCGCTAGCTCGTAGTGCCTTGTTGTCTTGAACTTGATAAAATAATGATATGTCTTGAATTGTCAGGCCAACCTCTGAAGTGGCAGCGGGTACAACTCCTAGCAGTGCGGCGGAGGAGAATGTGGAGCTCCCGGCCGCTACTGAGGAAATCGCTGCTGCCGCATCCACTAAAGTAGCCGCGGGTACCCCAACTGCTGCTGAGGAAGCTGCGCCAATGGTGGAAGAATCAGCACAAGTCATGAATGAATTGCCCTCCAATGCAATGCCAGAAGAAGAAGTCCTAGCAACTACTAATGTAATCGCGCAAGCAACAGAGCAGGTATGTTGCCTATTACTCGCATTGTAGACTTGTTTTCCTTGTAATTGCTTGATTTTAATGAGTTTGTGTTATATTCTACAAGGAAAAACAAATCACAAAAGTACCAACTTCGAGCAAGAGATCCGAAGTTGGGATTAATCTTGCGGAAGCAAGGAGTGACAAGCCAAGAACTATAAGTAGTCTATAAACTTGTAAATAAAACCGCAAGATATGATTTAAATAAATGATCAAATAACACGATAAACAGGTTAATGTTACCGTGGAGGTACTAGAATATAATAGTGCTCTACTCTGCGACTACTTGGAGAAAGCTCTGGTGAGTTTCATAACCGGTAATCTTGGTGTTCATTGCATTAAATAGCAAATAATGTCCGTCTTGTGTAGGCTTTGGTGGAATTTGTGGAAAGGCCTGGAGATGCCCGACTCATCGCACAGATCAAGGAACTGGACGGGTAGTTCGTTGAAAAGTGCGAGGTTCTTGAGAAAGCTAAGGCGGACCACAAGAAAGAAGTTGAGTACCTCCAGAACCAATTCACCACGCTGCAAGATATCAAAGAGTGCCTGGATAGTCGCGTCTCCAACTTGACAAAGGAGAACCGCGGTAAATTGATACTCCCACTGCTTATAATGTTGCTGCGACTAGACAAGTATACTAAATATCTGATGATATGTCTTGTGCAGGCTTGAAAAAGAAGCTTAAGGTCACTGAAGATGATGCGACCAGCTGGAGTAATCTTGCACAGTGCAGGACAGAAGAAATTGCACAACTCCAAGACGCGCTTACCAAAAAAACTGAAGAATGAGCTAAAGAGCGTCAGATCCGAGTGGACTAGGAGAAGCAAATAGAGTAACATCTAAAGTTTGCACAAGATAAGCAGCTTGAGATCAATCAGTTGAAAACTGTGGCCGAGGAGCTTGAAGAAGCGATAGAGCCAATCCTGGGGATGCTCACTCCTGAAGGTCAAGAACCAAAAGATCGGTCGTTGTTGGCTTGTCTCTGTGAAGTACCCGAACAAGTCGCAGACTTCTGCAGGGCGACACTGAAGGAGTGCACAAACAAGCTGTTAGCTTTGTTCAGGGTGCACAACCCAGAAGCCAAGCTGGAATTGAAATATCTGCCAACTGGGACTACAGCGGAGCAATATGAAGCCTTGCTGAAACAGAGCCAATAGCGGAGGAGTTTGTTAACTCCATAGAGCAGAAGTAGTCTAATGACATATTCTGTCTATGAATTACTGCTGTAATGAAACAATTGGTTGAATATTAAAGATACTTGTTTGAAGTAACTGGCTAATTGTTGACGTGTGCCGTGTGTAGGCTAGTCGTGTTATACACTGTTGTGTTGAATAAATTGATGTTTAAAGCATAATCAAGTACTTATAGTACTAAAAAGCGTAGCCAGATTTACTCGTCAGTAAAACGCAAGGATCATGTGTAGATCAAGTGGGCTAGGCGATGATAACTACTGTTGTAGTATATATCGTGCCAAAGTACATAAGTGCGCAGACCGTAGGTCTAAAAAGCTTGTGAACAAGATCTGTTAGAACAGAAGTTCAGCAAAGCTAGTCTGTTTAAAGACGTTGAGTGGTTGCTGTTGCAGAGCCAAAGGACTACTTAGAGTAGTTGTACTTATAGAGGCACGATGTCAAGGGCAATACTGGTGTATGCCAAAACAGAGACTTGAGCAAGTCTTTGCCTGAAAAGGAGCCTGATGTAGTCGGCGCGAGACACAGAGCAGCGCATCCTTAGATATCATCAAAAGAAACGAGGTGAACTACCGCAACCGTGTGTGGGTTGGTGTTCCTCTATCAAGACTTCTGAGGCTTAGCGCCACCCTCTGATGAGAGCAGTCTTGACTTCCTTTGGGTTAGTTGTAAACAACTACTCTGGTCTTGCGCTATTAAAGCAACACGTATGACACAGAGTTCTCTGATGAGAATAATAAGGTACTGCAAATAGATATTGACAGGACAAATAACTTTATTAATCTGATGATTATAAAAAGTGCAAGAGCCTGAGGCTCAAATTACGGGTAGAATTTCCGCAGGTGTTCGACATTCCACACGTTTGGTAGATCTTCGCCTTCTTGAGTCTGCAGGCGATAAGTTCCAGCCCCAATGACTTGTTTGATGAAAAAAGGACCTTCCCAGCAGGACATGAGCTTGTGTAAGCCATCGGTCTTCTGCATGCGCCGTAGCACCAAGTCTCCTATAACAAAGGAACGAGGTTGGACGGAACGCTGGTGATAACGCCAAAGACCTTCGAGCTTCTTCTATACCGTCGATATCCTGATATCTTTCTTGCTAAGCAACTTGCTCATCGTAGTTTTCCAGTCAGGGGGCGTTCCAGAGGAGATCAGCAGGTAGGACTGCTTCGGACCCGTAGACCAGAAAATAGGGCGATTGCCCAGTCGCACGACTTGATTGTGTGCGGAACCCCCAAAGTACTGCTGGTTGTTCTTGAGCCCACTTGCTGCCGTAGTTCTTGAGAGGATCATATAGCCTTGGTTTTAAACCTTAAAGTAGCAAACCATTGGCTTTCTCGACTTGTCCATTGCCACGTGGATGAGCAACTGATGTGTAATGTGTCTCGATCGAGTACTTCTCACAGTAGTCTTGAAACTTCTCGCTTGTGAAAATGGAGCCCAAGTCTGTGATGATCTTGTGAGGTGTTCCATATCTGTGGACAATGCCGTCAAAAAATTTGATCAAATTTTTAGCTTTCGGGTTGACCAAAGGCTGTGCTTCAATCCACTTGGTGAACTTGTCGATGGCTACAATAAGCCACTCGAAGCCACCAGGAGCTTTAGCTAACGGTCCCACCAAGTCCAGGCCCCAACATGCAAAAGGCCAAGATAGTGGGATGGTTCTGAGTTCATGAGCCGGGACATGAGCTTGTCGAGCAAAGAATTGGCATCCTCTGCATGTCTTAACAATGTCTTCTACATCTTTTTTGGCTGAGGGCCAAAAGAATCCGGCTCTGTAAGCCTGCCCGACTAATGTGCGCGAAGCTACGTGGTTGCCACAGACACCACCATGAATTTCTTCAAGTAAAGCTCTGCCTTGATCATTGGTAATGCACTTCATCAGAACGTTGACTGATGCCCCACGCCGATAAAGTGTATTGTTGACCACCACGTAGTTTGCACCTCTGCGCTTGATTCGAAATTGTTCGCTTGCGGTCTTCGGCAGCTTGTGATCCCGTAAGTACTCGATGAATGGAGTCATCCAGTTTGTATCGATAACCATGACCTGAAGGTCCGGTGGAAGGTGAGATGCAATAGAATCATCAGGTGCCGACTCCTTAATGGATGGCTTGTGCAACTCATGAACAAATATTTCTGCCGGGAGATCTGCTCGCTGAGAGCCTAGCTTTGATAAAGCATCTGCCGCCACATTGTAGTCGCGAACAACATGATGGAACTCTAGGCCAAAGAAGTGGCGTTCAAGCTTGTGAACTTCCTTGACATAAGCATCCATGGTCTCCTTGGTAGCGTCCCAATCCTTGTTGACTTGATTAATAGCCACTGCAGAATCTCCATATACGCAAACTCGCTTGATGCCGAGGGATGCAGCCAGGCGTAGCCCGTGCAACATTGCCTTGTATTCTGCTGCGTTATTTGTAACAGGAAATAGAATCTGCAGAACGTACTTGAGCTTCTCGCCTTTTGGAGAAATTAGCAATACGCCTGCTCCACTGCCTTCCAGCTTCAGTGAACCGTCAAAGTACATGACCCAATGTTCCGGACGACTAGTTGTCCTGGAGTATTGGGTTTCCATCCACTCGACTGTGAAATCTGCAAGGGCCTGAGACTTGATAGCCGTCTGAGGAGCAAAATTAATGGTGTGTTTCTCATCTCTGCCTTCCATTTGCATATGCGTCCCGAAGCATCAGGATTTTCAAAAATCTCACCCAATGGGATCTTAGTAACCACAGTTATAGGAAATGACTGAAAGTAATGCCTGAGCTTCCTTGATGTAATGAATATTGCATAGAGTAGTTTTTGAACCTGAGGATACCAGACCTTGGAAGCAGAGAGAACTTCGCTGATGAAATATACTGGCCGTTGTACTGGAAATACATGGCCTTCTTCCTTGCGCTCAACCACGATCACTGTGCTGACCACGTGTGTGGTGGCCGCGATGTAGAGCAACAAATGATCACCTTTGACTGGAGCTACGAGAACTGGTGAAGTAGTCAAGTAGGTCTTGAGTTATTCAAAGGCTTGGTAGGCTTCTTGTGTCCAGGTGAAGTTGTCTTGCTTCTTGAGCAGCTTGAAGAATGGGAGCCCCTTTTCTCCAAACCTAGATATGAATCTATTGAGTGCCGCAATGCAACCTGTCAGTTTCTGGACGTCTTTGATGCTCTTGGGTGCCTCCATATTGAGGATGATTGTGATCTTCGCGGGGTTTGCTTCAATGCCACGATGACTGACAATGAACCCGAGTAGTTTGCCAGCGGGGACGCCGAAGACGCACTTGGTTGGGTTGAGCTTCCAGCGAAAAGTCCTGAGGTTGTCAAACGTTTCTTGCAAGTCAGCGATGAAATCTTCTGTCTTGCATGTCTTCACGACTACATCATCAACATATGCCTCTACATTGCTGCCAATCGGAGATGATAGGCACGCCTGTATGGCTCGCTGATAAGTAGCACCGGCATTCTTCAACCCAAACGACATTGTAGTATAGCAGAAAGCGCCGAAAGGGGTGATGCACGAGGTCTTGATCTGATCCTCCTTCTTCAGGGCTATCTGATGATAACCTGAATAGAAGTCGAGGAAGCAGAGTAATGCGCAGCCTGCCATGGAGTCCACGACTTGATCAATGCGCGGTAGACCCATAGGATCTGGGGGGCAATGTTTGTTGAGATCAGTGTAATCAACGCACATCCACCACTTGTTGTTGTTCTTCTTCCTGACCAGGACTGGATTGGCCAACCACTCAGGATGGAAAACTTCTTTGATGAAGTCGGCCTTGAGTAGTTGGGCGATCTTTGCCTTGATTGCTTCGCATCATTCGTGATCGAACCGTCGCAGTCGTTGTCTTTTAGGCTTTGCACCCTTTGTGACGTTAAGGTAGTGCTCGGCAAGCTCCCTTGGAACACCAGGCATATCAGATGGTTTCCACGCAAATATATCTTTATTAGCACGAAGGAACTTGACAAACGCGTCTTCCTATTTACAGTTTAGACCGGCCCCTATTAGGGCAGTTTTGGTTGAGTCGCCCATCTCAAGGTCTACAGTTTTAAGCTGTACTTACTCAGAGGGCTTGAAGCTAGTGTTTGCAAATTTCTTGCTTGGGACTTCCAGTTCTTCTTCCTTCAACTTCTTGGCCATGGCGAGTACTTCAAGCATCTGGGTTGGGAATTGGGACGCAGCAGCAAACTCCACGGCTTCTATGTCGCAGTCATAGGAGATCTTGAGGTCTCCTTTGAGCGATAGGACTCTATTGGGAGCCAGCATCTTGAGAACTAAGTAAACGTAGTGCGGAATCGCCATGTACTTAGCGAGGGCTGGACGCCCGAGGATCGCATGGTACGAGGTTTCAAAGTCAGTCACTTCAAACATGATGTACTCGGTCCTGTAGTTAGCTACGGTGCCAAAGGTAATTGGTAATGTGACTTGTCCCAGGGGAATCGCAGCATTGCCTGGAACAATGCCGTAGAATGGAGACTCTGTGGGCTTCAGGAACTTGGTAATATTAAGCCCCATCTTTTTGAATGTCGTCGCAAAGATGATGTTGAGCCCGCTGCCTCCGTCGATGAGTACCTTGGTCAGTCTGGCATGGGCCACGACTGGATCGAGGACCAAGGGATAGCGGCCTGGGTTGGCGAAGTTGGTCCACTGATCTGCTCTGGAGAAAGTAATCGGTACCTCAGACCACTTAAGATAAGTAGGGACAGCTGGTTCTATCGCCATAATTTCACGTAGAGTCAGCTTCTTGGAGCGCTTGGAGCGGTTCAGAGTTTCACCCGTGAACAAGACGACGATAACGTTGTCGACTTGAGGAAAGGTATTTCTGGTGTTATCGGTGTCCTTGTCGTCCTTCTTGTCCTTGGGCTTGTCTTTGTCAGCCTCCTGATTGACGAACGCTCGCTTGAGGTGATGACAATCTGCCATCGAGTGCTTGCTGTTGGGATGATAAGGACAGGGTTGGCTCAAGACTTATGTCATGTTCTTCGTGTTCTTCTTCCACGATGGGCGCTCGACTGCCGCGACTGTGTTGTCTGGCTTGCGCTTCTTGTTGTTATTGTGGTTGAAGTTACGCCTGTTATTGTTGTTGCGGCGATCGGGACTACCCTTGTTAGAGTTATTGGCACCGTTGTTGGTGCTATTGTCCCTACGCTTGTCAAAGCGATCGCGCTCACGGTCATCTTGATTAGCCCAATCAGCAGCCATGCGCCTTAGTTCTGAGATAGACTCTGGGCGCCTTCTTCCAAACTCGCGATGTAGCTCACGAGCCCATAGGCCATCGTGAAAATAGTCGATGATCTCTCTGTCTGACACGTCGACAATGGTGGCTCTTTTTTCAAAGAACCACTGGATGTTCTTCCGCAGTGTTTCTCCCTTTTCTTGTTATAGGCAGCCAGTTCAAATCAGGTTCCGGGATATGCCTAGGTTCCCTGGAAGTTGGCGGTGAATTTCTCTGTGAGTTCTTCCCAAGTGTCAATGGACTCGGGGTGAAGGCCCTCGAGCCATGTGAGAAGAGCGGTATCCATCATGATAGGGAAGTATCTGACTTTAACATCACTACTTCCTCCCGCCATGGTTATTGCGGTTGAGTAGACTCGCAACCATTATTCTGGGTCTTGCTTGCCTGTGAACTTCTCGATTCCAGTCGTCTTGAACTTGCTTGGTAGCTGGACCTTGCGTATGCGCTTGGAAAAGGCTAGGAAGCCATGTACTTGTCTGGGGACGGTTGTCGTCCTCCATCATCACCGCGTCGATGGTGACGGTCACGACCGCCATTGTTGGAACCGTGGCTTGGGTCACCGCCTCCTTCTGGATCATGGTGGCGTCGGCCTCTCCCATGATCCCTGCCTCGTGGTGGACGGTCGCCATCATCATCATCATCGTCACCAGAAGGATCGTTGTCAGGTTGGTTGTCGCGGTTACGCCTTTGATTGTCGCGGTCACGTGGCTGATTGTCACTATCGCGCGGCTGGTTGTGGTGATCGCGTGGCTGGTTGTCACGATCGCGAGGCTGGTGATCGCCACGCCCACGATCGCGATCGTCATCGCGAGGGGTTCAGTTTGCCTTGATGGCTGACCCTGAGTATGGTCTATAGGTCCATACTACTGATCGAATTCTTCCTGCGGTGTATTTCAGCCGCAATTCTGTTTGCTCTACTAGCGTCGATGTTGGAGCGGGCATCACGACTCCCATTGAGGTGGTTGCGCAGATCAGCAGGCGGAGGCCCTGCTGGTGCGTGTGCACCGGCGGGTGGTTCTTGTTCTCGACTTGGATGAGGTGACTGAATCGTGCGCCGGCTGTTTTGTGGCCTTGGAGTGTGATGACTTGATTGTGCTCTTCCATCAATGCCCTTGCGCGCGTGTTCCAGGAGGGTGAGGGCATGCTTCAGCTGTGCATGGCTTGGATTTGGTGAGTTCATCGTGCTTCTGATCAGCTCCACAGCAACATCCAGGTTCACCGGGGTGTCCTGTAGGACAGGTTGATCATCAACCATCTGGAAGTCGCGCGCCAGGTTGCGAGTGGCCGAGGCCCTGAGTGCTACATTCACGCGTCGCTGAGCTCGCTTCGCGTTCCTGATGCGCCTCGCCACTTGTTGTTGATCGGTTTCATTCGGGGTTGTCTCCTCTTCTGCAGAGATTTCTTCGAGTAGTTCCCGATCGAACGCACCACCAGCCTCTGAGGCACCCGCCATGCAGATTTGTCTGCTCGGATCTTGGTTGCTGGTCAGTAGCAGTGTAGGAGCACTGGATACTGCAGGACTGTTGCCTGTGCTGCCGGTGCTGGTCATTGATGCGGTCTTGCCGTCCTGGTATGGCAGTTCTTCCATGATGGCGCCAGAGGTGTAGTTAGGGATTGCGCCTGGGCAGTGAACAAGGAGTCCTCTTGGCATATTGGTCAAAACCAGTCCTGATGGCAAGCGAACGAGTGGTTCTTCCATGGAGAAGTTGGTCTTGTAATACGCGCTGTATTTTAAACGCGCGGTGTTGTCAGGAGTATCGCTCAGCAAGACTGTGAAGTCGTCGTCGTCGTCATCCTCTGATGGCTTGTGAGCCGGCTCAGAGTCCTTGCAAGAAGACACAATCTTGTTGAGTTCTTCTGGTTCAGGGTTGTCCTGCTTTGCGTTGTATGTCTGTTGATATACAGCCGCGGAATTGGACAGTCCGAACGGGAATCGAGCTGGGTGGTAGGCCGAGGGCGTAGCCGACTCGGAGTTCCTAGCTCCTTCCATGTTTGGAAGAGAGTTGTACCCAGTCGCGACTTGTTGGGCCCCGATCGGAGTCCGTGTTGGAATCGAAGTCGAGGTCGAATCCGTCTTCTAGGCGGAGTCCGACGATGAAGTTGATGACAAAGTCGCCGAGTATGGTCCTGGTCGATCCGCGAGGAACGACTCGAAGCCGCCCTCACCATCGGAGACGAAGGTCCATGAGTCGATGATGGAGGTTGCTCCGTTCTCGACGCCTCTTGCTCTGAAGCTTGATCCCATCGTGCCTAGCGGTGAACTTTGACGAGTGCGCCCCACGGTGGGCGCCATGTGTCGATGAATTATGTCGCGCACGTCTGCCTGGGGGTACCCCAGAGAGTAGAATTGTGGGTCTCGCCTAGTTCTAGGAACGATAGTGTACGAACAACACAAGATTTAGACAGGTTCGGGCCGCGATAGCATAATACCCTACGTCCTGTATGCTGGATTGTACTCCTCGTACGGTTGTGTCTGAGTTTTGATGGGGTCCCTGCCCAGCCTTATATAGTTCGGAGGGCAGGGTTACAAGTCGGTTGTATGATCCTAGTCGTATACAACTCGGAGTACTACAACATGGTACATTGGGGAGTCTCCATATAGTACACGACTAGTCTACCAAGCCTACTACGTCGTCTTGCACCGTAGCCGACTAGTTTTAGGTAGCTAGGCTAAACCTTCCCTATCGGGTAGTTTAATCCTTTACGTGAATGGCCCTAGGGATCTTGGTCCCACAAGGGCCTTCGCACGACTCTCCTCAAGAGAGAAGAACGAGCCTCCAGCAGCGGCATCCAGGTACTCACGGGCAGAGCTTCTCAGCCCATGATAAAAGGTTTGAATTATGAACCAACTCTGCATACCATGGTGAGGACAAGCAGAAATATAGTCCTAGAGGCGATCCCATGCCTCCGGGACTGTTTCATCTTCTAACTGCTGGAAACTAGCTATTTTGTTCCGGAGGGCGTTGGTTTTTCCAACCGGAAAGAATTTTAGCAAGAAAGCACTAGTGCATTTATCCCAAGTGTCTATAGCTTCAACATGGGATAAGTGCACTACTTTCTTGCTTAAGTTCTTTCCGGTTAGCATAAAACCATTGTTTTGCCTTGCCTAGTAATGAGAATGGAAATAAACGAAGGCGAATGGCATCGATACTTACTCCGTGGATGGTGAATGTGTTGCAGATCTCCAGGAAATGATGGAGATGAGCATTGGAATCTTCGTGTCGCTTGCCATTGAATGGGCTAGCCTGCACCATGTTGATGAGGGCTGAAAGTTACCATCTCTTACCTGCGACCTTGGAGCAAGTGTCAGCGTCATGCCCAAGGTAGTATACGATAATCTCAATCATTCTTCCTTGTCCCCTACGACTATGTATTTGCAGCTGGCGGATCAGTCTCTTCGCTAGGAGTTGCTTCTGAGGAGGTACAACACGGGGTTGTACTTTCCTCACAAGTGACTCCGGATTTTCTTGGAAGTTTGACGGTAGTTGGAAACCAGTCATGCACTGCTCTGTTCCACAAGGACCAACGAACAGAGCAAGGATAAACCCACTTGAGTACAGGTACTCAACTAAGATAGCTCAAGATAAAAGTTCAAAAGTAATCTAGCCAAATACTTCCCCGATAACGGCGCCAGAAATGCTTCAGCACTTCTTATGATCCAATATCAGAATTGAGAATCCTGGTACAGGGGTAAGGAGTGTCTCAGTGGTTTTCCTTATGGCTTAGTAAAATATAGAAATATTCTGCAAACGCACAGAATCACCGCTGTAGCATTTCACCTGGGAGTATCCCGAGGTATCGTAATTTATATTTCCGCAGGGAAGCTTTGGCAAGAATACTAGTGAACAAATATTGGAGACTATCAGAGAAGGGGACACGACTAGACAAGACAAGGGATAACGGTATTGGATAGGAGTGGATATACCGGACACACAGCTCAAGGGATACTCAGGTAAGGGAGAGAAGAGATCGACAGCTGGGAGGACAACGAGATGAGATAGAGGAATCCTAGATACTTTATCTACATATGTCACTCTAGCTTAGAGATTCAGCGGCTACAGAGCCAGCACTAGGAGATCTGGGTTAACTCTGTTGTCTTAGCTTCAAGATAAGGGAACCGGTGACACACGGAAAGGGATGAGAATTGGTGCCACTATTTCCCAACTGGGGAATCCTACGGACCGGAACTAACGTGATGGGCTACGAAGACCGAAAGAGCTATCACCACTTCACGGCTACCACCTCCGTTGCGACGGGGATAAACTAAGGCCACTGGCTAGTCTAGGAACCACTCCTACACTAGTCAACAACTAGTTACTCTGCTAGAAAGAGCAAGCAACCTTGTCAATACTCTTGGTGACACCCTTCACCTCTAGTATCAAGCAAGATCGAAGAACCAGCCAAGACAAAGACTTAAACAAGACTATCAGCACTAGAACTATTACTGACTATAGTCTAAACAAGATATAGTCGCAACTAGAATAAAGTAGAGGCTAGATATAAATGACAAAGGTAAGAAGATAAAGATAACTATATTGATTACTCAAAGTCTTGCAAAAGTAAAAGTAAAAGATACAAGAGCTATTACCAGAGCTTCTGAAGACGACTCCGGAACCTCCGAGGCAAGCTCGACTCAACTCTAACTCCCAGCTAAACTACCCTAACTCTACTAGAATGAGCTTCTTGGCTTGGTGTGTGTTTACATGTGAAGTGTGCCACTGCATTTATAGTTGTCCAAGGGCGGTTAGAGGCTGGGTAACCGCCAAGGCAGCCAGAGGCGGTTGGGGGCCGGTTCGGCCGAACACCCCTGGTTAGGCCGAACAGGTCGGTTCGGCCGAAGCCCTTGGATGCACCACCTCTGCTCCAAGGGCCAGCATGCAGCCTGGGGAGGCGGTGCCGGCTTGGGGGTGGTTCGGCCGAACCCAGCAGTTCGGCCGAACAGGGCTGGAGGCCTGGTTCTTCCTCCCGGCGCTGCCTCTGGTCCTGGACCCCTCCTGGGCCTATTCTCTGGTGATGATTCTCATGTATTCTGGCCCAGAAGTGACGTGGCAGCGGATGAGGTCTCGTGCTTGGTCATTGCTGACTTGGATGGCCTTCGGTTGCTTGTACGACTAAGGGGGCTAACCGACCGAACGGAGTCGTTCGGTCGATTCAGTCATTTTCGGCCCCAATAGCGTGTATTTGTCGTAGTTGTACCTGCACAAGTGACACTCACCAAAACTCGTGGAACTTTATTAGAAATAAAACCTAAGTACATGGAATGTTACATAAAACCTCATTTATTCCCGAGTATTGGTGGTCAGATTTGGGTTGTAACGACCGCCAACAAATTACTCCCTGACCTTAACTCTGATTGAGCTGTTCTTTATGTCCCTGCAAAGATCTCAAAGTCCTTTACAACTCTTATAAAGGTTTAATATTTTTTGAGGCCTATAAGACCACAAAAAATAGACATGAACGGCGACTGCACAGATTGATCACATGCTGAAAATAGCGACAAGGCAAAACCTTAACCCTAGCCTTAACGGCAACGAAGTCCACTAAAACATCAAGAAAACACGGGGAAAAACTTTTTATAGATGGGGAATGCCTCATCTAGGGTTCCCTCTTGGAAATGAGGAGGGCAACGGAGAAGACGACATTCCTGACGACGAATCCTACCGCCAACGAGACGGCAGCCCCGTTGATTGCCTCCAACTACACCACATACACGAGAAATCATGATGAACAGCCAGGAAAGATTGCAATTGAGGGGGGAAACTGTGGGATATACATCCCCGGGTACCCTCATGACAGAAGACTAGTCCTAGTAGAACTACTCGGACAACTCATGTACTCCTACTATGACTAGGACTCCCAATTGTAAACCGACTAGGAGACTTGTCTTGCCCCCTGGATATATAAAGGAGGGCAGGGGTCCTAGTTCGGTAGAGATTATCTCATATGTGGATTACTCCATAGAGTTCAGAGGCTAAATTAGACTAGACTAGATCGTATATCTAGTCTAGGCCGGATCTTATATTCGGGGTAGGGTCTCTGGCTGTACTCATCGTACGGAGAATACAATCAACCATACAGGACGTAGGGTATTACGCTATTTGCGGCCCGAACCTGTCTAATTCCTTGTGTCCTTCGTACACCATCGTTCTTAGAACTAGGCGAGGCCCACAATTCTACTCTCTGGGGTACCCCCAGGCAGACGTGCTCGATATAATTCGTCGACACTTGGCGCCCACCGTGGGGCTCGCTCGCTCAAGTTCGCGATTAAGGGCGATGGGATCAATTTTCAAAGCTCAAGGCGTCGAGAAGGGCGCGACCTTCATCATCGGAACATGGACTTTCGTCTCTGATGATGAAGGTGGCTTCGATTCGTTCTTGGCGGATCGTCCGGGCTCTTACTCGGCGACTTCTTCATCAACTTCGTCCTCAGGTTCAGTCTCGAGTTCAATTTCGGTTTCGGATTCGATTTCGATTTCACTTTCGGATGAAGCATCAACTGCCGATTCAACATCGACTTCGAGTTCGACTCTATCTCGGACTCTGATCGGGACCCAACAAGTCGTGTCCGGGTACAACTCCTCTCCCGCTATGGAAGGAGTCGGGGACTCCGAGTCGGCTTCGCCATCGGACTACCCCCCAGCACGATTCTCGTTCGGACTTTCAAACACTGCGGCCTACTTGAATTCTTCGACACTTGGCGTGGTTTCTGCTACAAGTACACCAAGGGTTGTCGTTTCAAGATCTTCGCTTCTGCACACCGAAGACGTACGCGAGCACGACTACTTCGACTACTTCGACTAGTTAAAACTAGTCGAGATCTGTTGCATCGACTCGGCGTACGACTACTTCGACTACTCGACTAGTTAAAACTAGTCGGGTTCAGCTGCATCAACTCGGCGTACGACTACTTCGACTACTCTCGACTAGTCGAGAGCGGTTATGGCTTCATCAACAACTAGTCGGAATCGACTCCGACTAGTCGGCTTCATCGTCAGCCGCCACTGCTTCGTCGTCCGCGAACAAAGCTAAGTCTTATTTAATAATTATTTTCTTTATAATAATTTTTTCAGCTTGTTCTATACATGCTTGGCCATGAGCCGACGACACTGCAGCTTGCCACATTCGCCCACGTATTTGGCAAATTGAGTTACGCAGGGTGTTAGCCCGTGGACTTGGTGATCGAGTTTCGCAGGGCGTTAGCCCGCGGACTTGGTGATCGAGTTACACGGGGCGCTAGCCCGCGGACTTGGTAATCGAGTTACGTAGGGCGCTAGCCCGCGGACCTGGTGATCAAGTTATGCATGGCTCTAATCCGCGGACTTGGTGCGTCGAACTACGTAGGGCTCTCAGAGGCTATATCTGCAAGATTCTTTCGCCGACGGGTTACAGTCCCGCGCGCGACCTCTTGCCGACGAGTCATAAACTCTCGCGCGGCCTCTCCTCCTATAGGAGCAAGTCCTAACCGACTACCTTTTTGCGCATTGCGCATACTTTGGTCGCATATCGACTACTTTATGCTCGTTGTTTCTCTTAATGACCAACACCACTCGGTAGCATGCACCTTAATTCGTAAAGCTTCGGTTCTTTCGCAACACCTATGGACCTACACGTCAAAGTAGACATCAGTCTCACGTTAAAGGACGGGTTAAGCGAGACCAAGTGTCTAGACGTAACAGGGCTACTATCTACTCGAGTGGTCAAATGTCTAAAAGAGCCCGAGCGAAAACCTTTTACATGCATTGTCATGTGCTATGTCTCATCCTTTATGAGCTCAACAATTTTAACATGCATTATAAATGCTGTTATTTCTTTTTCCTTGATCGGATACTACTAATCCTTTGTATTTAAATTGCAGGGTTCACTGCTGAGTCTCACATCAGTGAGACTCAGCATTATTTTATCTCTTCATGATGCTGCGGAGCCGATCGAGTACTTATACTAGTCGGTGCTCACATATTGAGTATTTCAACTAGTCGCTTAAAGCTCGGGGGCTACTTATCGCAAGCTATTACATGGAGACAAGCACTAAAACTAGTCGGTACTCAACGGCGCGGCCTTACAATGCCAGCCGAGTACTTTATACTAGTCGCTACTTTGAAGATTCTGTTCTTGATCCTCGGACCGAATTATTCGCTTCGAGGCTCGGGGGCTATACTCAAGGGGTACACATTTTTTGTGCCTACTGTTGATCAATTCAAGATATAGACTTGGAGATTTTTTCAAGACCCTCGACTTGATTATTCTAATCAACTCGAAGCTCGGGGGCTAAGCATATATGCTTCACTTTGGTGAGCATATTCATTAAAGACTATTTGTCAGCGGATTTTTGAGCGTCTTGTGCTTAGCTCCAGCTATTCGAAGATGTTAAAGCATTCAAGACTTGAAGCAAAGGCGCAAGATGCTCGGGGGCTTGTGGGATATACATCCCCGGGTACCCTCATGACAGAAGACTAGTCCTAGCAGAACTATTCGGACAACTCGTGTACTCCTACTAGGACTAGGACTCCCAATTGTAAACCGACTAGGAGGCTTGTCTTGCCCCCTGGATATATAAAGGAGGGCAGGGGTCCTAGTTCGGTAGAGATTATCTCATATGTGGATTACTCCATAGAGTTCAGAGGCTAAATTAGACTAGACTAGATCGTATATCTAGTCTAGGCCGGATCTTATATTCGGGGTAGGGTCTCTGGCTGTACTCATCGTGCGGAGAATACAATCAACCATACAGGACGTAGGGTATTACGCTATTTGCGGCCCGAACCTGTCTAATTCCTTGTGTCCTTCGTACACCATCATTCTTAGAACTAGGCGAGGCCCACAATTCTACTCTCTGGGGTACCCCCAGGCAGACGTGCTCGATATAATTCGTCGACAGAAACAGAGATAGAAGATGAAACTCAACCAATTTTCAGGGAAGACGGCGGCGATCGACGAGGAGCCCTAATGTCCCCTCTCTTCATCTCTGCCATTTTTTTCTTCGGTGTATGGCATGGGATGGCAGCGCAAGGGAGGAAACATCATGGGGGGAGGGTTTTTTCGTCGGAGGTTACTGTAGCGTGGGGTACTGTAGCGTCACTGTACTATATCATCCAAAAAAGAAAAAAACCCGTGCACAAATCTTTGCGATACGAACTCCAAATGAGACATGTGGGTAGTCAAACAAAATGTACTCGACGAGCTCTACACGTCTGTAGCCTCAGATTGGCAATGGGAGCAACGGATTAAAAGTCAATTTGCTAGTTTTACGTCTTGCAACTTAAATAAATTTCTACGTACTTGTCGAAGGTAACCCCAAGTTGAAATATGTTTACCTCGAATAAGATTCAAACAATTGGACTAAAATTATATTTGGGCTTATATGTTACGTTATAGCTAATGTCTTGCGATGGATGAAAAAATCAATTGTCTTCAAGGGACAATTCTATCTTCTATCCTCAAATTACCACATAACAATCAAAATTATATCTCTATTTGGTCAAAAAATCGTCTAACACTGTGGTGAGGCTGTAGTGTTGGTGCCGACTGAATTTGTATTATACAAAATATTTAAAAAGTTCAAATAAATCATAACCGATTGAGTATCTTAGTGGTAGGTGTGTTGTCTCCTGACCTAAATGGTGTAGGTTCGAATCTTGACTTTGACAACTTTTTTTATTTGTTCAGATTTGTTACGCAGCAATTTAACAAGATAAAAATTACAAAATCTGTTCAAAACCTTATACAAAATGACATGGGAATATATTTGAAATGTATAATCTTTCCATTAAAAAATTAGATAATTTTAACCAAGCGAAAATACAAATTGTTGACAAATGGGTATGTCTCTCACATAGTTTTCTACGGCCTACAGATAAACCTGCAAGAGACTGATGTAGCTTTCACCCGAGAGTATTTGAGAGTATAAATTTCTACGAGGAACGAGAAGTGAACTAACCATAAACTAAGTTGTCCAAGGGTGGTAGGATGAAATGGATGACGACAAAGGTAAGGAGATGCAAGCGGTAGGAGGGTAGAGACAGCAATAGTCTGATAATCGTGTCCTCGTGACAAACTAAGCAGGCTAGGTGGTACTAATAATTGCTTGCATCAGAACAGGGACCAACAACTCATAGAAATGGATGAGAAGGGATGTTCCAATCACCAAGGGGGTAATCCTACATGCCAAGACTAACATGGTGGATTGCATAGGCCGATAGGGCTGTGACCACGTAGTAGCTACCACATGTAGGTTGAATTGGGTGCAAACCAAGTTAACCTCAAGTCTAGGCACCACGCCTACTAGATACTTATCTCCTATAGAAAGATAAGCACCCAAGTAGAATAAACAGTATAAAGATATACTAATCCACTAGGATTGTGCCCGTGCGTTGCTACGGGCAACAAAATATTTATATTGCGATACACATCGGAATAAACATGACTAATAATGTGAAAACAAATATAAATATGAAATAAGTATATTATCGAGATCGCAATTACACCAATAAAAGGAAAAGAGCCTACAACTCTGACCTAAGGTTATGGAAGTAAGTTTACCATTATGTGCAAGGTTATCAAAATTTCCACTAAAGACAGCAACAGACCAGTCAATATATTACCAGAAAATTTTGAAATCATCAGGTAATGGTAGTGTCAATTATTATTGTTAGCCAACTCAGAGTGCCCTTACAAAACTGCAAGTTAAGTGAGTGCTGAAAATATAATAGTTTCTTTCCACCATAGTTATTGTCACACCCGGTTTTAGAAAACAAACCAAGTGTACATTGTATGTGCGCCAGGATTAAGTTTCACACATACAGTAATCCAGTAGTGAATAAAAGATGCAGTATCACGTAAATAAACTACAAAAATGACTTACAAGTCTATCAGAGTAACAGTGTATCCTGGAAACGACGGCTCCAACTTCACAGGCAATCGACTGGGGGTTGCGTACGCCTAGAACTCAACACCATCCTCATCAGCTCCACACTTTCTTCTGAGCAGCGATTAGCAAGGATGAGTACACTTATGGTTGGTACTCAGCAAGGCCACAAGAAATAACCAGAGAACAATTTAATATCATCTTTAAGTAAATTAATTATGCGAGGGTCCAGGCCACTCTTAACCGTGAGAACGGCTGATACATCAGTTTTACACTCTGCAGAGGTTGTACACTTTCACCATAAGTCGCGTAAAAGTTGAAAAGAACTTTAAACCCAACCATGATGTGCGGATCAGGCACGCATCACATTTCTGAGGTGTGACTGCATAGGGACGCTACGAGGCCTTTACAAAGATTCTCTCATAAGTGCAGCCCGCTAAGGTTTCAATATCTGCAAAGCATAACCCTCCCTAATGTGGTCTGTCTCTTCGCAAAGCTCACAGCTCAAGAGGACTGGGCTATACCTCGTCGAAGTCTCCCCCTCTTGCCCTTTCGGTAAGACATGCACATACTAGAGTTTGTAATTATTCAACCAAGACCAGAGCCCATTAGTCATATGGTTGTATAGTTTTCCTGGGTGGTCACTCCATGTTCCAATTAAATCATCATGATACTGTAATTAAAGAAAAGGTAGAAGATGGTTAGGGACACTTGCCTTTCTCCAAAATATAGCTGCTCATCTTCAACCTTTATTGCTCTTACTCTTGAATGACGTTCCATCTACTCGCAGCAATCATCGAGCACAAATATGTAGCTAAACAAGCAAACAAACAAGATACAACTAAGAACAATACACCAATCAAAATAAAAGCTTTAAAAGAGGGTGCTAAGCGGAAAGGCTCGATTCTATGGTCAGGTGAGTGCAAGAACTACCAAAAACGGAATTGAAACGATTAAGATATGAATTTTAAAAGGCAAAAGGTAGTCATTGAATCATCAGGATACAAGAGTGGTGTTGTTAACCGAGAACAGCAATTAAATAGCAGAGGATATTGTGGTGCCGGATCTTGATCGACAGGACACAGTAGGATGCGTACCATGCAAGTATAGTGGCTCACACTAGGCTTCCGACGCGTTACATGCATGAAGACTTGCATGGCTCGTGGGTATTTTTTTTTTGGAAACGAATTCTGGTAAAAGGGAAAGCGAAGTTGATAATCATTGCCCAAGTATGATGTATGACATAAGACGAGTAATCAAGCAATAGAATATGGGCCAAAAGAATTAAGCTGGCACCTCAGCATTCCATGGACGTTCTCTGTTGATCGCACGGTGCTCGGGGGAATCCTACGGAAGACTCTCATTTGCAGTCAGCAAACTCCATGCATGGCCGTTCTCTAGTTGTCATTGCCAGCTACATGAAAGAAAGGGAGTTGATCGGAGAGGACTCACGCAGAAGGCAAAAGGAAATATATCTTGGACTGCGAAGAACACATACTGGCCGGACCGTGATGGAATCTGCATGACTGGCCGAGAGGCTTCGAAAGACGACGACGCGACTCCTCTGCTCATGGCAGCAGGCCGGATCAGGGCATGAGTGACGACAAATGAGCGGCAAAACGGAACAAGGAAAAGATGGGGAATGTGATGGCCGGGTACTCACCCAGGACGACTGGTGACTGGCGGAGATGGAACTCGACGATGCACATCAACGGCGGTGGATGGGAGGAAACTGAGCTCGACGAACGCCGGCGGTTCGATCTTTGTTCCGCATGACGACGAGACGAGTAATGGTGTGCCTTTTGTATATATAGAAAGAAAATCTCTCACCTTCACATTAACAATATAGGACTAAAGTTGGTTCGCCACATTTTAATGCTAATGGGCTTTAAAATTTGGCTCAATAAAGTGATGGGATGGATTTGGGCTAAAATTGGGTCAACTTTGGGCCAACGCTGGTCCACTAAGAATTATGATAATTTTTATTCTTGGAATAATTAATTTCTTAGTTATAAAATAATTCCAGATAAGTCCATAATTGATATTTAAACCATGAAAAATACTCCCAGAATTCCAAAAATCCCTGGAAAAATCCTAGAGATAGATTTGGACATGAGGAACCCAAATAATGGATTTGGAGCTCACAAAAAGGACTTTAGATTGTTCCAAAAATTCGAATTTTCTATCAAAAAAATAGGAATAAATCCCAGAAAACTCTGTAAAATTCACATTAGGCTTCTAAATGCATTTTTTTTTGAAAACTTTACCAACAGAAAGGCATGCAACACTTTTTTTACCGATGTTATTTTGATTTAATTTAGCAAATAAAATTTTTCTATACTAAATTCCCTGAAAATTATATGAATGTTAGAAAAATTTTAGAAATTTAAGAAAATTATTGTATTAATTATGCTTATTATTCACATCCTAAAATTAGGAAATTTTAGGGTGTGACAGTTATTGGGTGACATGCAAGGAAAGAACATAGGAGGGATACTTTTAGAAACTACTGCAGGAAGTTCTAAGTTCCTAAATGCATCTGAATACTTATCAATAGAGAGCAGAAAACCTTCAAAGGTAAGTGGACCATCTCAGCTGCACTCTCATTTATCCCCAAAACTTGTTTTGCTACGAACATGTAACACAAAAGAGTAAACCTGCTCTCTCTCAAGACCTCTTCCAAATGAACAAGGCTTGCAAAGAGTACATTTGCATCTACAAGTCATTATAATCCAGTTGCGACAGTGGAGAACAGAAGAAAGAAATGTAAAACTTAGTTCTTTTAGTTGCTTAGGACAAAATTGAATGGAAATGATTACTACATATTGTGGTGAGATTGGTACATCTCATAATTAATTAATTGCCAAAGCAAAGAGCATTTGACATGCCTCAGATCAGTGGCAGCAACGCAAGACAGAATTGCGGATTGGTAGAGCAGCACAATGTGCAGGACTTGCATACATTTGGACTGCTTTACCATATGTGTAGCAGCAAACCCTTGTTCTGAATGCCTTACAATTCTAACAGAAAAGAAATCTGCATTTCAAAATGCAAGTCCACCTCGTAGTACATTACTCAACTGAAAGTAGTAGAAGCATATCTTTGTTGCATTCAGCTAGTTTGCCTATCACAGTACAGTACAAGCAATGGTCAATTATTTTGCATTTTAGTGGCCAATCAGCTCTGCATTTTTCATGTCTTATAATGAGCTTTGTGGCTCACCAACTTAATCCTATCAGAATTTCAATCCTCTTATAATTTCTCTACTAAGAAATTGGGGCAGTACTAATGTACTTGGACAGCACTCAAGTTATTAACCAGGCTAATTCAAACTTTCAACAAGCAATATTTCCCGCATATCTTTACAAATAAATAAGAAATTTAACCCTTGCCTGAAATATTTCATCTAGTATTAATCAAGCCAAGCTATCAGTCGTCCACAGGACTGAACATAATACCAATCAGTCAGTCAAACATTGAATCAGTGGCTCATTCGTCTCTACAATAAATATAATGTAGAATAAGATTTGATGTTCTAAGTTATAGGTAATAGTTGCAACTAAACGTAATAAGAAAAACACAACCCCATATTATCAAACAGTTCAGTCATTCCTTGCATCAAGATATACAGCTACTTTCTCTGAACTTAGAATAAATACAGATGTAAATCACATGTCAACCTCTCTGTCATTTAGAGAACATCAAATATCTCTCCAGGGAAAAAGAAAACCAACCAGATCGAGCAAAACCATATCTTTGCAGCTACCTCTATACTCTCTTTCATACAACTGAGTAACAAACTTTGTAATCAGAGCCACCAATCCAAAACCAAATCACAACTCCATAAAACCATACCAGTAGTGATGTGCACTAGGGTTCCCAATCTTCCGAAAGGTTCTGATAACTATCGATTTGGCGGAGATGAAACACAAATCGATCCGGCTTCCGAACAATACGTTCCAAACCCCGCAATCGCAGCACCACGTCTCCTCAGGTTATCAACCGGTGTTGCACGGTTGACCTCGCCAATAAGGCTAATCCTTGCCTACTAATCAAAGAACACAAGCAAGAACAAGGAAAAATGCAACATAATTGCAGATGAATGATTAAGCTCACGAGTTGGGGTCTCACAAACCGACGAAGCGGCGAAACTGTTCTTGACAGATTAATCTAAGCAAAACCGAAACCCTAATAGTTGGCGGCGGCTAGCTAATATAGACTCAAGGGTTGTGGAAAGACCCCTGGTCCCGACCCTAATGGGCTTCCACACGATACACGGCCCAAAGGCCAAAAGACGGTGACGCAACACCGAAGCAGATTCTGGACGTCAACTTGTTTCGTCAATTCTTGCTGACTCCGGACGCATTTTGAAATGAGACCAGTACCATTGGAAAGATTATCTTCTTAGCTTTCCAAGCATATAAAGAACGTCCAAATCCTAGCCCATATGCGACCTGGGCGTCTGATTTAACGCTGACAGCTCCTGGACTCCGAGGTGGACTCGAAGTCGACTTGGTTTGGGCCTCCACCTTGCCTTGCACGCCCTTGCTAATCCTTTCCCCCTTGAAGGCATTCTCCAACTATGCTCTGGTCCTCTCCATGGTTCCTAATTACAATATATTCATTAGGTAGCAATCTATTCTCATAATCATACAAAGAAGTACTTAGGAACGAGCTCATCTCTAAATTCAATTATCGCGCGCGAGCTCTAGTAATTGGACCTTGAATGATCAATGGAGGATTGTTGTGTGTATCCATAGGAGTGATGTCCTCATCAAGTAGAGCTTTCCCATAACCGCGAAGTTGATTCAGGAAGCAATGGTTCGCCCAGCTTTCTAGGTTTTGTACTCAGGGACGTCAGTGGGCAGCTCAAAGAGGCACAGCGGGCACGAGTTGCGCACCTGAAGCAATGGCATGATGCTTGTCGACGAATTATATCGACCACGTCTAGCAGGGGGTACCCTAGCTAGTAGATTTGTATGGGGGTCTCGTCGGATAGCGATGATAGTGCACGGACAAAGACAATTAGACAGGTTCGGGCCGCAATTTGCGTAATACCCTACGTCCTGTGGCTGACTGTATTGCCGCGCCTCTGTTCAGATGTATGATTACAAGAGTTGTCCTCCTCTAATCTATCCGTACAGTTTGTAATGAATTGATATGAGCTCAGGTTAGGTACCGAGGGGGGTGTCTCTACCCAGCCTTATATAGTCTGGAGGGCAGAGTTACAATTTGGTATTGCTATCCTAGTCGTATACATCTGGAATACTACAACAGAGTACTTTCGGGAGTCTCCTATCAGCATACGACTAGTTTATCTAATCAACTACGCCATCTTGTACCATAGCCGACGAGTAGTTCAATGGTGTGCACCGAATAGGTGCACCCATTGGGTGTAGCCCCCGAGCTTCGAGTAGTTTAGTAAACTAGTCGAAGTTGAAAAAGCAAATACTCCATAAATTTCGGAAACCAAATCCCGGATTATCCGCTAGCAGCCCCCGAGCTTTAAAACAAATATCTTTGATTTAAAGTTCTGGACAGATTTGTAGCATCTAGAACGGTAATCTGGATTTCTGTTGGAATCTCCAAAAAATCAGGCGCGAAAATAACGGAAAATTCCGAATTTGCCGCGCGGGCGGAACTGTAGCCCTAACCCTGAAGGGTTACAAAATCAGATCTGGCTTTAGCGAAAGCTCCTCACCAAGCCATCCTTAGCACTTGCCTCGTGCCCAAAACACTCTGAACATTAGCCCCCAACTGTCCACTTCCTGTTCTTGAGCCTCCCCTCTTTTCCGCTCGCGAAGGACAAAGCCCGTTCACGATGGTGAAGAAGCAGAGCGCAAGGAAGAACACCGGTGCGAGCGCTGGCGAAGCCTCGAGGCTGACGAGGGACACAAGCAAGAAGCCGGAGTACGCGTCGCCGCCGCCTCCATCTCTGGCATGGAAGAAGTGTACGACAACAGATGAGGACCTCAATTCCTTGGTGAAGCAAGGTCTGTTGCTCTCTCAAGAAACTCTCGAGTGGAAATCTTGCTTGAACCAACTCTGCCCTTTTGAAAGCAACCAAGAAATCCCACTCTTTCTTTCTTTCTGTGAGCATGGAGTTGGGCTTCCTATCTCTGCATTCTTCCGCGAGTTTCTTGACTTCTACAAGTTGCAAGTCCACCACCTGAACCCCAACGGCATTCTTCACCTAGCCGTCTTCGTTCATGCCTGTGAAACTTTTCTTGGAATCCCGCCAAGTCTTCGACTCTTTCAATTTCTTTACCACTTAAAGCCGCAGCCCACACACATACGCACAGAAGTAGTCGATGGGGCAGGAATCCAGTTCCGCCAGGGCATGAGGGCAAAATGGTTCGACATGCCCCTCATGGACTCCTGTGGAGCATGGAAAAACAAGTGGTTTACAATCGGTGAGTCTCTCAGACTTGACTTGTTTCCTTGTATCCTCGACTTGTTTTGTTACTGAAGCAATTTGACTTGTTTGATTTGTAGCAGGAAACCACGCGATGAGTTGTCCAGAGAAAGACAACTGGTACCCCAAAGACTTTAGCAACTGGAACATCAAGCTCTCCACTGCTGTTGCCCAGGAGGTGGCACCCCTCCTTGAGCAAGTCGAGAAGCTCAAGGATCAAGGGCTGACTGGCGTCGGGATCGCCTTCAGCTTCATGAAGCGCAGGATCCAGCCCCTCCAGGAGCGCGAGCACCTCGGCTTCCAATACACCAGGCTCCAGGATGGCTCCCGCACGACTGCTGAAGATATCTCTGATGAACTTGTGATGGTCCGACTGAACAGGATGTTCAGCGGACTGGATCAGACTCCAGTCGTTGTGGGTTAACTAGCCGCCCCAAACGCTCCTCTGGTAAGTAGTCTGATCTAGTAGTGAACTTGTGTCTCTTCTACTTGTTCTCTTATTCTGACTTGATCTGTCTTGTGTAGTACGTCAACAAGCCGCAGTCTCCAATCAACTCGGAAGAGTGGGAGACAATGCAAAAAGAAAGTGACGACGACAGCGAGCGGACTCCAAGTGTGGAGGGTCCTGCTGAAGGTGCCCAAGTTGTTGAAGTACCCAGCAGTCCTGCGCGTCCCACATGTAAGTACTCCGCTACTCAGAAAACTTCTCATATGCATCTGTTGGAGCTTGACATAACTTGATGTTATGTTGCTTGAAGTGCCAGCTGTGCCACAAGCCTCCAAGAGGAAAAGAACCACGAGCCAGGCAGTCAAAGCCCCGACTGCAGCAATTCCCTCGAGTGGTGAGAGCAAAGAACCAGCAGCAACGACTCCTGATACCTCAAGCTGCTCCAAAACCAGCAACGTAAGTAGTCGTCACATGCTTTGTTTTGCTGTTTGGCCTTGATTGACTTGTTCATGACTTGGCGAGCTTTGCAATGCAGACCCGTCCCAATACTGGAGACAACTCCAGTGGAGCCGCAAGATACTCCAGCATCTGTTGAAGGCGCAACGACTACTGAAGTAGTCGTTCCTCCATCTGCCGAGCCGCCGCGCGAGGTAGAGTTGGTCGCCGAAGAAGTCCCCGCCACGGCTGCTGAAGAAGTACTCAAGGAGCAACCATCGCAGGCCGTGGCAAGTGAGGATGTAGTGGAAACAGCCCCCCAAGAAGCCGAAACCACCAGCGCACCAGTAAGTCACTCTCCTCGACTTGTCAATTGAACTCGTACTTTTTGCACCATCACAAGATGTGTATAAGAGACAGGTAAGTCACTCTCCTCGACTTGTCAATTGAACTCGTACTACTTTGATTTGATTTCCGTCTTGTTTTCCTGAAAGAAGACACAAGAAACAGAAATGCCGACTACCAGCAACATAGCCGCTGGAGTCGGCATTACTCCTGCCGCAACAAATGACCAGCAAATGATCGCTGTAAATAGTTCTTGACTACTTAGCATTAAAATTTGCAAAGAGTAACGACTTGTAAAAATTAAATGACTTGTTTTTGATAACAGGTCGATGTTACCGCGGAGAAGCCAAAGTCAGACAGCGACAAGCTTCGCGGATGTCTGATGGAAGCTCTGGTGAGTTCCCAAACCTTGATTCTGCACTTTGAGATGAGCATTGGATGCTAATTGACTTGTTTGCGCAGGCATTGGTCGAGCTTGTCGAGAAACCTAGCGATGCCCAACTCCGAGCTCGCATTGAAGAGCTATCAAGTGACTTTGAAGAAAAGTGCTTGGAGTTGGAGAAAGTCAAGTCGGAGCAGCAAATACAAGCAGACTACTTCAAAGGTCAATTTGAAGCTTTCCAAGATATCAAAGATCGACTTGATGGCCGGGTTACCAAGCTGTCTAAAGAGAACAGAGGTAAAGCCGCCAGCACTTGCTTATCTTTGAGTAGACTTGTTCATGTGCTTGATACTCATCACTTGAGCTTGTGCAGAATTGAAGGCAAAGCTGAAAGTAGCCGAAGACGACTCGACTAGCTGGTACAACTTGGCACAGCGCCGACTCGAAGAGATTGGCCAACTGCAACAAGCACTCGAGCAAGAGCAGAAGGTTCGGGGGGACATGGACCGGGAAGTTGTCAAGTGTTGCAAGACAATCCAAGACAAACAAGTCAAGATCAAGTCCCTGATCTCCGCGCGCGTAGAGCTTGAAGAAGCTGTGAAGCCTATCCGGTGTTGCATTTAATGCACCAATTCGGGACTTGAACCATAAGAAGGTAGTCGTGTAGACACTGCTGTGCCTCAAAGAGCTGCAATCAATGAGCAAACAAGTACCAATAACATAGCCATGATAACTTATTGAAAAACAAGTAATATAGATCATATGTAGATCAAAACAGGCTAGTTAATGGAAAGCAGTGTTGCAAAAGTACTCGAGACTGCGACTTGTCGTCACAGAGCCAATGATGATGTTGTTTCTGCTGAAACAAAAAACCACCAAGGCTGTAGTCTATATAAGACTGTAACATGGGTGCTAACGCAGAGCCGAACTACACAAGTAGTTAGAGTACTTTGTGTTTGCAAACACGCAACGCGATACTGGTGTACGCGAGCGAACAGAGCAATTTCGAAAGAAAAGCTACTGTCGCAAAGGAGTCTGATGTAGTCTAAAAGACATACAGAGCAGCCCATCCTTAGAATTGTCAAAAGAAAACGGTGTTGAACTGATGCAACCTGAATAGGTCAACGTTCACCTGCCGAGATCTTTGCTAGGCGTGGCCTACCTTCTACTGAAGGCGGTCTCGACTTCTTTTGACACGAGTCGTGAAAACAACCCGCCTTGGTCTTTTGAATTTGGACAACCCAAAAGATACAGCAAGGTTCTCAGATGAGAATATCAATCATTGCAAATGATTGATGTAAGCAGTGGAATAACTTTATTGATCTTGAAAGACTCAATTATGAGTAAAACTTCTTCAAGTGCTCGATGTTCCACAAGTTGGGTAGCTCATCGCCTTCCTGGGTTTGGAGTCGATAAGTACCAGGCCCAATGACTTGTTTGACCAAGAACGGACCTTCCCAGTGTGACATGAGCTTGTGTAAGCCATCTGTCTTCTGAGCACGTCGAAGAACCAAATCTCCAATGACGAAGGAGCGGGGCTGAACTGAGCGTTGATGATAACGCTGCAATCCCTCCAGATAACATGCGTTCTGGATGAGTGCCGCCGCTCGAGCTTCTTCAACACTGTCAACATCCTGTAGTCGTTCTTGTTGAGCCAATTGTTCATCGTAATTTTCCAGTCGTGGAGCGTTCCAGAGGAGATCAGCAGGCAAGACTGCTTCCCATCCATAAACCAGAAAATACGGAGTTTGCCCGGTCGCACGACTTCATCAAGACGTTGACTGATGCCCCACGTTGATAAAGTGTATTGTTAACTACCACATAGTGAGCAGCCCTGCGTCGAACGTGGACTTGTTCACTTTCTTCGGCCGGCAGAATACGATCTCGTAAGTACTCGATGAACGGAGTCCTCCAGTCAGTATCAATAACCATGGCCTGTCGGTCAGGTTGATCTTGTTCTGAGGCGTTTTCCACTGGAATTGCAATTGAAGGATGATGGAGCTCATGAACGAAAACCTCGGCTGGGACATCCGCCCTCTGCGAGCCCAATTTGGATAAGGCATCTGCAGCTACATTGTAGTCGCGGACGACATGATGAAATTCCAGACCAATGAAGTGACGCTCGAGCTTGCGAACTTCCTTGACATAAGCGTCCATTGTTTCCTTTGTTGCATCCCAATCTTTGTTGACTTGGTTTATGACTACCGCGGAGTCTCCATAGACACAGAGACGCTTGATCCCCAGCGATGCCGCTAAACGAAGTCCATGGAGCAAAGCCTCGTACTCTGCTTCATTGTTGGTGACTTGAAAAAGAAGCTGAAGAACATATTTAAGTTGTTCTCCTGTTGGTGATATTAGCAAAACTCCTGCTCCGCCGCCTTCTAGCTTGAGTGACCCATCAAAGTACATGACCCAGTGCTCTGGGTGAGTAGTCGACTTGAAATATTGAGTTTCCAACCACTCGACTGTGAAGTCAGCTAAGGCTTGCGACTTGATTGCCGTCTGAGGAGCAAAAGTAAGGTCATAGGCAGAAATTCCGCCTTCCACTTGCTGATTCGTCCAGCAGCATCAGGATTGTTGAAAATCTCTCCAAGCGGGAATTTGGTAACGACAGTAATCCGGAATGATTGAAAATAATGCCGTAACTTCCTGGAAGTAATAAATACCACAAAGAGGAGCTTTTGGACTTGTGGATAACGTACCTTGGACGCAGAGAGAACCTCGCTGATGTAATATACCGGCCGCTGTACTGGAAATACATGGCCTTCTTCCTTGCGCTCGACCACGATGACCGTACTGACTACATGTGTAGTAGCAGAAATATACAAAAGTAAACGGTCACCTGATACTGGAGCGACGAGGATTGGCGGGTTCGTCAGATAAGCCTTGAGTTGTTCAAAAGCTTTGTCTGCTTCTGCTGTCCAGGTGAACTTATCGCCTTGCTTGATTAGCTTGAAGAAAGGGAGACCCTTTTCCCCAAGTCTTGAGATGAATCTGTTAAGCGCCGCGAGGTATCCCGTAAGCCTCTGGACTTCTTTAACAGTTCTGGGTGCTTCCATCTGGAGAATAGCCGTGATCTTGGAGGTATTAGCTTCGATGCCTCTGTGACTCACAATGAACCCGAGTAGTTTGCCCACGGGAACACCGAAGACGCACTTAGTCGGGTTGAGCTTCCATCTGAAAACTCGAAGGTTGTCGAAAGTCTCTTGCAAGTCGGCAATGAAATTGTCTGAATCCCTTGTCTTGATCACCACATCATCAACATATGCATCTACGTTCCTGCAAATCTAGGATGAAAGGCCCTTCTGTATGGCGCGCTGATATGTGGCTCCAGCATTCCTCAACCCAAATGACATTGTTGTATAACAAAAAGCACCAAAGGGGGTGATGAACGATGTCTTGATTTGATCGTCCTTCTTCAATGCTATCTGGTGATAACCTGAGTAGCAATCCAGAAAGGAAAGTAGAAACAACCAGCTGTGGAGTCCATGACTTCATCGATGCGCGGAAGACCCATGGGGTCCGGAGGGCAATGTTTGTTGAGATCAGTGTAATCAACACACATGCGCCACTCATTGTTGTTCTTCTTGCGTACCAAGACAGGATTGGCTAACCACTCTGGATGAAAGAGTTCTTTGATGAAGCCGGCCGCGAGTAGTTTCGCTATCTCAGCCTTGATGGCTTGACGACGTTCTTGATCGAAGCGTCGTAGGCGTTGTCGCTTGGGTTTCGCATCCCGTTTGACATTGAGGTTGTGCTCGGCAAGCTTCCTAGGAACACCAGGCATATCGGATGGTTTCCATGCAAATATATCTTTACTAGCACGAAGGAACTTGACGAGCGCGTCTTCCTATTTACAGTCTAGGGACACCCCAATAAGGGCAGTCTGCGATGAGTCGCCCGTCTGGAGATCTACAGCTTTAATCTGTACTTCCCCAGAGGGCTTGAAACTCATGCTGGTCGACTTCTTGGCAGGGACTTCAGAGCCGTCTTCCTTCGACTTGTTGGTCATGGCGAGTACTTCCATCATCTGCGTGGGTACCTGGGACGCTGCTGCGTATTCCACGGCCTCCACATCGCAGTCATGGCTAGTCTTGAGGTTTCCCTTGATTGACAGTACACCATTAGGTCCTGAAGTTGGCCGCCGTGCCAAAGGTGACTGGCAAAGTGACTTGTCCCAATGGAATTGCTGCCTTCCCAGGAACGATGCCATAGAAGGGGGACTCCATGGGCTTCAAGTACTTGGTGATGTCGAGTCCCATCTTCGTGAATGTCTTCGCAAAGATGATGTTGAGCCCACTGCCTCCGTCGATGAGTACTCTAGTTAGTCTGGCTTGCGCCACGACTGGGTCGAGTACTAGGGGGTATTTGCCAGGGTTGACAAAGTTGGTCCACTGATCCGCTCTGCTGAACGAGATTGGGACCTCAGACCACTTGAGATAAGTGGGTGTAGCTGGTTCGATCGCCATGATCTCACGAAGAGATAGCTTCTTGGCGCGGTTTGATTGAGTGAGGCTCTCCCCGCTGAACAAGACTGCAACGACGTTGTTGACTTGAGGGAAGTCGTTGTCTGGCTCCTCGTTGTCATTGTCGGCCGACTTGTTGGCTGGTTTGCCTTCGTCAGGAATCTTGACCTTATCGAACTCGCGCTTGATTTGAGTACATTGGATCAGGGTGTGCTTGCCCTTTGGATGATAAGGACATGGCACGTTTATGGCCTTCTCCAAGGTAGACGTGGACTTCTTCCTGGTGGAGCGCTCGAGTGTCGCGACTGTGTTGTCTGGCTTGCGTTTGTTACCGCGGTTGAAGTCACATTTTTTGATGTTGTTGCGACGGTCAGGGCTGTGCTTTTGGTTGTCGTTGACGCTACTCTGGGTGTCTTTGCGCTTGTCGAACCTCTCGCGTTCTCGATCGTCTTGATCTGCCCAATCAGCAGCCATATGTCTGAGCTCCGCGATGGTCTCTGGGCGCCTTCTCCCGAACTCGCGATGCAACTCGCGTGCCCATAAGCCGTCATGAAAGCAGTCGATTCTCTCTGTCTGATACGTCGATGATGGTGGCTCTTTTCTCAAAGAACCTCTTGATGTACTTGCGCAGAGTTTCACCCTTCTGTTGTTTGCAGGATGCCAGTTCAAACCGGGTTCCGGGCCGAGCCCAGGTTCCATGGAAGTTGGCTGTGAACTTGCGCGTAAGTTGTTCCCAGGTGTCGATGGAGCCGGGACTGAGACCTTCAAGCCAAGTTAGTGGAGCAGTATCCATCATAATTGGAAAATACTTGACTTTGACGTCGTTGTCGCCGCCGGCCATGGTGATCGCAGTTGAGTAGACGCGCAGCCACTGCTCCGGGTCCTGCTTGCCATTGAACTTGTCGACTCCCGTCGTCTTGAATTTCTTCGACAGCTGGGTTCTCCTAATGCGGCTTGAAAATGCTGGAAAGCCATCATACTTATCCGCTGGAGAGTAGTCGCGTTGCCTACTACTTGCATTGTTGCTACGTCCCGAGTGATGGCTTGGGGAGCCGCTCGGCTCGGGTAACCTCGATCGCGACCACGTGGAGGGCGGTCACCGTCATCGTCTCCTGATGGATCGTTGTCGGGTTGATTGCCTCTGCTTCGTGGTCGCGCGCTGCGATGGGCAGTAGCCTCGCGGGGTGGTTGGTTCCCTCGCTGGCGACTTGCGTCACGCGGTGGGTCGTTGTTCGGTGGAAGTTGATCAGCGTTAATTGGGCCGTGTTCTTGATCGAACTCGGCTCTATGGTGAACTTCTGCTGCAATGCGCTCGGCTCATTGATTGTCAATGTGAGATCGAGCGTCTCGGCTGGCGTTGATCACCTCGCGAAGATCAGCAGCATGGGGTTGGTTTTGAGCTCGGTTGCCCGCTTGCGGGTTAGCAGATGCATCGTGGATGGCAAGCTGTCCTGTTGGTCTTGTTTGCCTTCGACTTGGAGGGGGTGATGCCACAGATTGACTGGCTCGGGGCCTCGTCGTCCTCTGTGACACACCAGGCCTGCTAGTCAGGAAGGGTTCAACCGACTTCAACAGGGTAAGGACTTGCTGGGCTTCGGGAGTATCGGGCATGGCTCTGATGATCTCAGCGGCCGCGTTGAGACTAGTTGCAGGATCGACCGTGACTAGTTGATCACCCACCATATGGAACGCGCCCTCAAGATTCCTTGTGGCGGCAGCGCGAGTTGCAGCGTTGATACGCCTCTGTCTTCGCTTCATGTTCCTTGTACGCCCTGTCTCTTATACACATCTATATAAAGGAGGGCAGGGTCAGCTCTTCCTCAGATATGTCGCCCACGAGCTCGCGCTCGTACTGATCTCCCTACCCTGAAGCACCTGTCATGAAAACATGCCTGCTTGGGTCGCATAATCGCAAGCTGGCAGCATCCGAGTAGTTATCTCCCGATTGTTCGTCAGGGGATGTCATTGAGGCAGTCTCGCCGTCTTGATACGGCAGTTCCGCCAGGATAGCAGCGCTTAGTCTTGACTCGTGGTCCCGCTCGGAATCTGGATGAGTTGTGCCAGGCCAGTGAACGAAAAGTCCTCCTGGTGTGTTGGACACAACTAGTCCCGATGGAAGCCGCACGAGTGGTTGTTCCAGAAGAACGTCCGACTTGTAGCAAGTGCTGCGGTTGAGTTGAGTCGTGTTGTTCGACGAGTTGCCCATCGGGTGCTCGGAATCATTGTCGCCGTGGTCCTCTGATGGCCCACGGGCACTCTCAGGGTCCTTGCGATGTTCCAAGACCCTTATGGGCTGAAGTAGACTTGAACTTGTCTTGTCCTGAGCCGCGGGGTACATCTGTTGATATACGGCCGCAGCGTTGTTGAACCCGATCGGGAGTCGGTCTGGGGGGTTGTCCGATGGCGTAGCCGACTCGGAGTTCCCAGCTCCTTCCGTAATTGGAAGAGAGTTGTACCCTGACACGACTTGTTGTGCCCCGATCGGAATTCGAGTCGGAATCGAAATCGGGTTGGACTCGGCTACGGGTGCTCCGTCCGAAACCGTGATCGAAGTCGAATCCGACAAGGTGACTGAGATTGTAGTCGAAGTCGCCGAGATTGGGTTGGATTGATCCTCGAGGAACGAACCAAAGCCTCCTTTGCCATCAGGGGTGAAGACCCATGATCCGACGGCAAAAGTGGCTCCCTTCTCGACGCGCTGAGCTTTGATCGTTGATCCCATCATCGCCGTTGGTGAACTTGGACGAGTGGGCCCCACGGTGGGCGCCAAACTGTCGACGAATTATATCGACCACGTCTAGCAGGGGGTACCCTAGCTAGTAGATTTGTATGGGGGTCTCGTCGGATCTAACGATGATAGTGCACGGACAAAGACAATTAGACAGGTTTGGGCCGCAATTTGCGTAATACCCTACGTCCTGTGGCTGACTGTATTGCCGCGCCTCTGTTCAGATGTATGATTACAAGAGTTGTCCTCCTCTAATTTATCCGTACAGTTTGTAATGAAATTATATGAGCTCAGGTTAGGTACCGAGGGGGGTGTCTCTACCCAGCCTTATATAGTCTGGAGGGCAGAGTTACAATTCGGTATTGCTATCCTAGTCGTATACATCTGGAATACTACAACAGAGTACTTTGGGGAGTCTCCGATTAGCATACGACTAGTCTAATCCTAGTCGACTACGCCGTCTTGCACCGTAACCGACTAGTTTAGGGTAGCCGGACAAAAACCTTCCCTGCTGGGCAGCTTCAATCCGTTGTTTGGGTGGCCCTAGGGATCCTGGTCCCACAATGCTCTCATCATGGTACCGACCCTGTCCTTGCACACTGCTCACTCCTCCCAATGCCTTTCCTCGCCGGCGGCGACAATAGCGGAAGCGACCGCCTCCACAGCCGTTCTGGCCGCCACTGGCTTATTCTTCACAAGCAGGTCCTCCCCACAGGCGATGAGCACCTCGTATGGCTGCCTGTGAGAGGTGTACACGAACCCCTCCCCGGCATCGGCGTCGGCGTCGGGAGGTGAGGGCAAATCTGCGAGCACCTCCCACTCGGGCTCAGGGGCCTCTCTGTCGGCACTGGAAGGAGACGCAACCTCCTACGACTGAACTCCTTAGAGGTGGAGGCCACGAACGGCAGATACGGCTTGTCGGCGTCCTCGATCTCTAGGCAGTCCCAGCAGATCAATGTCAGATCTCCGTCGTAATCCACCTCGGCGTCCACCTGTGTGAACCCAAGGTCCTCGCTCCCGGGCACGAGGAGCGTGTCGCAGAAGAGGGCGACGTCAATGGAGCTGAATAGGCTACGAACGTGATCGACCGCAATGGCCACCGCCGTGGCGAAGGGCGCCAAGGGATCCGGGTGGAAGACGGGGACGAAGGCGTCGTCGGAGCAGTACGACGTGGAACGGGAGGAGGACGGGGGTGATGGATAGATGGGATCTTCTCGGTTGGAAGATCTCACGATGTAAGGGATGAGGGTGATGGGGGAGAGTCGCAATGGGGGACGGTGCAGCGGCGGCAACGGACACGGGAGGCGCGTGGCTTGGGGAGGGGAATAGGCGAGGCGAGGCATCTGCGGCGGCATCCGCGGGTCAGGGAGGGGAGGCGAGGCCTCGCGGATCCACGGGAGGCAGGCTGCATGGGTATTGGACGGCCTGCACTCGCGCAGGAGTTTGCCGGGGGTCAGTTCATGAATTGGACGGTCCAGATGGTTTGGAGGGACGACCATCCTTTGACAGACCATGGAAAGTTCTTAATTTTGGTTTTTTTAGGGATAGAGATAATGCAATGAACGAGGAACCAACAAGAAAATAAAAGTAAGAACGAATGATCAATTAATGAGAAAGATACAAGAGTTACCAAACATGACCTAGATGTCAATCGAAGTGGAGCCGCATCTATATAGGAACAAAGTAGAAGAGGGGACGATTGCACTGGCTCCTCCCCGACACTCTCACCTCTCTTCTCTTCCTATTTTCTAAGTGTAGTAGAGTCAGTGCTTTGCTAGGGATCTCTTCTTCTCTTGTGTGTCTCCAATGTTTAGGATTGCTTTCCAGGTTTGGTTGAGAGGCGGTGCAATGAAGGATTTGGGCTGGGCCTAGTTTGGCCGAAGCCTGCACTTTGGCTGAAGTTGCCCAAGTGCTCCCTCACCTTTGGATCCACCACCATTATGTTGGGGCGGTCATGATTGTCCATCCGTGCCCGGGACTTCCTTGGAAGAATTGCATGCATACATAGATTTGTGACATCATCGGTTTGTGGTTGAGTCTTAGATCGAAGTGACGTAAATCCAATGTACCCTAGTATACCAAGGTGTGTTTCCTTGCATTTGGTGGAGTGTGGCTTGCACCGAGCGCAAGGCTGGAGTTTGGCCGAATCGACCACTTTGGGTGATTTTGCTCCAACTTTAGTAATTCACCTCCGAATCAAATAAACAACAAAACTTGTGGAAAATGGTCAGAAATAAGCCCTATAGCTATGATGCTTTTTTTCATCGTGTTTATTTTATCAAAGTTTATAGACTCGTAGAAGATTTCACTTTTATGAAAGTTTATTTTAAGACTAGATAATTGCTCAAACATACAAATTAACAATTTTATGCTTTTGCCTTTTCGATATCATGGTAAAAAAAAACACAGTACCATCTTCTACTGAATGAGGGACTACCCGTTTCACCTATCCATCTTCTTTGGCCCTAGCAATGGTATAGCTACCATGTCCACTACAATATTGAGAAGTATGGGCGACAACATATCACCTTGGCCTAAGGCCTTTTCACGTTCAAAAATAAAAATCCATCTGGTTGCTAACCTTGATTCTAACACACCACTTACAGCATGTTTGTGAGAACCCTTTCACGCTCTTACTGTTTGAAGTAAAAAAAAACTCATTTCAGATTGTCAAAACCTTCTTATAATCGATTTTAAATACAATCCCATTTTGCTTTTCCCATGCAACATAATATACCTACTCAACAGGAGTGTTGTGATGATCTGGTAATTTTTTGCACGGGAACTATTAAATTTGTTGGGCTATTTTAGATTCTATTTGTGGACACTTCCATGAAAATCTTGAAACTAACATCCAAAAGACAGATTGCCTTGTTCCTTTGAATTTGCTTCGGTCCACTTATGGTTCCAAACTCAAGTTGTGTAAAGGTAACGAGCCTTTAGAGCATCTCCGAAAGTGCCCAATAAAACCTCCCAATAACTAGTTTTGGGAATAAAATTGAAAAATAGTGCTCCAACACGTGTCCAATCTCATGCCCAAAATTTATGTATGCCGAAAACCAGAAGTATCCTGAGCCAAATATTGGCCTTTTCTCCGCACTTCCAATCCACCGTGTTGTTTCCGCGGCTGGCTGTTTTTTTCACATAGAAAAATCTGATGGCAAAAGAAAATTCAATATTTGGACCCACGGATTGCTAACGTGGCGGTACTTAAAACTTTTTTAGGAAACTATTTTTTGGGAACTGTTGGGTGGGCGTTTTATTTTTCATCCCAATATTTTTTAGATTGACGCCAAAACTAAGTTTTTAGGATACTATATTTTAGACACTTTTGGAGATGCTCTTATGGCATTGCTCAAATGAAGCCCAAGTCTTCTTCATTAGAATACTTGAAAAACTCTCTTGCCTCAACCTCCATGAATGTTTCAGTTCTCGTAAAGCATTTTGCCTCCTTAGAAACCTGGGGTATGTCATCACGTTGTGAGCTAAAACGTGAACTATTATTAAGTGTCTAATTTATGTATTCGTTCGGGGAGTGTCACTTCATGCAATGGTGCAAATAGGCTCTTTTTAGTTGTTTTGAAAATTTTGTATACGGTGCAGATATGTGACCTAAGGGTCTCCACGGTCCCGTAGCTCAACAAACTAGAAGTGCTTTTGTTTAAGCGATTTACTCCTTGTTGGGGCGGATCTAGAGATAGTAATAAGGCCGGGGGGCTGAACTTGCAGCCCAATTTCCTTGCACTTGTGGCTCATCTCGCATGCTTGGCCCAAATGTGCTTCTTCAACCTCTGTCTTCCCGTCCAGAGCTCTTTCATCTTCATTCATGGATGCAAAAGTTGGAGTGGGGCTTCATGGGGCTCCAAGGGCTGTCAGCTGGTAGGCGGGAGTCCAGCACCCCGAATCACCATGTTGGATCTGTAACTAACTCCTAGTTTACAGTACAAAGTGGTTTTGAATGTAAATTGCGACACATGGTGGAATGATTTTTTCATGAAACCGTCCTTGCAATTCGGGGACGGTTCATACATGTATATTTTTGCCAACACATCTGCAAAATCTATACACAACAATTTCACCATGGACATCAAAGCAACAAGGTCACATTCTGTAATGTAGGTATCACTCTGCCACGGCTTCTCCATTGCCATCGATCTAACATGGCAATCACACATTTGTACATGCATGTGTGGAAGAAGACTGCATATGACACTGATGATCAGCTGGAGTGCTTCACTGAACAAGCCACTACATGGGCCCAGTGCCTAAGCCTTGTCTTCACAAGCTGAGGGTTGTCACCTGTTGCATGAAAACCACCAAAGGAAATGAAAGGCATCAATATAACTCAATGCCTAGATAGACTATTCCTATTGTCTTAGGAATTTCATGGTATATGATATTTTATAAGAAAAGGCAAAAATATTAAAAGAACCATGCATAAATTTTTGAATTGCAAATTACCTGGACTGCAAATCTTCCATGAGTCCATGGGGTTAGAGTGCGCGCTAGTAGGGCTACCCGGTGTTGGTGTGCTGCACAGGTTGGGCGATGACTTGATGGACGATAGAGATGGCGCTGAGCTCGTAGACCACCGCATCTTTGGCTCGAAGAGCTGCCGGTTGACGGCAATGTAAAGATCAAGGGTGGGGAGAGTGTCGCAGAGGTCCTGTCCGCCCTTCTGCTCGTCGAACCTGAAGCCAAGATCCATGGATCCTTTCAGCTCGTCGAGGTCCTCGTCCGTCAGATGCTTGGCCACCCGCTCTGTGCTTGAGCTCACGTCGCCATCGGCAGGACAAACATTATTGTTGCCACCGGCCATATCGTCAGCTTCATTCAGGCCCATGCTACTCCTCTGACGTTGTATCTGCCGCCGCCGTTTCTCCCACTTGACCTCCCGTTCTCGTAAGGCGTCCACTTTTAAGAGTTCATTTATGACATTGTCATTTTCTGGCAAAAGTTGTTAAGGGCAATGTTATATAGAGTTTATAGTGAATCTATGGATTAATTCTATTTTCTGCCCAAAGGTGAGGTAGGATTAATGCGGTAGCAAGATCAAGCAAGACGACCTTTATATTACTTGAGTGTATCTTGCAAGAGCAAGAGAAGTTTGGGGTAGTTCTTAAGCTATCCAAAATTCATATGGTCGTTATCAGTTGAAGCCATAGAGGGGAGTTATGAGTAATGGTGGATGAGACACATTCTAATGTGTAAAATGGCTAACAAAGAGGAGTCAAATTCAAAAGTAAAGGGACAAAAGGAAGTTGTTTGCAAGCATTAAGATAAGAAGTTATGCGAGTTTCACTTGCATAAGTATAGCAAATAGCATACTCTGTAAGTTCTTGAAGTGATATGAGACAAAGAAATGAAAGGCATCAATATAACTCAATGCCTAGATAGACTATTCCTATTGTCTTAGGAAATTTCATGGTATATGATATTTTGTAAGAAAAGGCAAAAATATTAAAAGAACCATGCATAAATTTTTGAATTGCAAATTACCTGGACTGCAAATCTTCCATGAGTCCATGGGGTTAGAGTGCGCGCTAGTAGGGCTACCCGGTGTTGGTGTGCTGCACAGGTTGGGCGATGACTTGATGGACGATAGAGATGGCGCTGAGCTCGTAGACCACCGCATCTTTGGCTCGGAGAGCTGCCGGTTGACGGCAAAGTAAAGATCAAGGGCGGGGAGAGTGTCGCAGAGGTCCTGGCCGCCCTTCTGCTCGTCGAACCTGAAGCCAAGATCCATGGATCCTTTCAGCTCGTCGAGGTCCTCGTCCGTCAGATGCTTGGCCACCCGCTCTGTGCTTGAGCTCACGTCGCCATCGGCAGGACAAACATTATTGTTGCCACCGGCCATATCGTCAGCTTCATTCAGGCCCATGCTACTCCTCTGACGTTGTATCTGCCGCCGCCGTTTCTCCCACTTGACCTCCCGTGTGGTCTCCTTCATGGAGAGCTGCTTGGTCAGCCTCTTCTTGTTGGTGCTGCTGGCCACGGCCATGGTCGATGTCGACGGCATGGGCCTGCTGGCCTTGACAACCTCTTCTTCCTCCCAGTCCCTGTTGTAAAGTGATAATGGTGGCGGCCGTGGGACACCGCGCCTGTGCTCTCGGCTGTTGCTACCCATGGCTTCTATCGTTGTGCTCTCTATTCCGATTTGACGAGAAAATGGTTGGCTTAAACGTGCCGCCGTCTACTTTCCTCTTCCTCTCCTCAAGAATGGTTATTTTCACAGCAGCTGTCGTGATCCGACAGCTGCCGCTGGTGCTGGAAGAAGAAGAGGGAGGGAGAGAAGTCGACAAGAAGAGATTGGAGCCGACGCTCCCCTAATATCATGGTGACCAAGGAGGAAGAATGACCAAAAATAGGAGGAGGCTTGGCCACAGCATCTTTTACTACATCCAAATGGTAGCCATGCAAGGACGTTAACCATGACCGCCGGCGGACCATCCATGGCTATGCACATAAATTAGTCTGTAGCCAATATCAGCATCCAACCAATAGATATTGTACGTTATTTAAGGAAATTCCAAGAAGGCACGATAATAGGGGAAAAATACATACTGATATTTAATCTGTTCCATCTGAAATACCTGTCCAGGGAAACAAAAAAACTATTGAAACATCTGCATCCAAACCGAAAATGAATCCAGCTGTTAGCAACGTTTTTCTTTTCGCCATATACTATCACGACTATAAATTATTTTCCAATTCAATGTGGATTTTGCTTCATACAGTTACTTATTCCTGAATGTGAGAATCAAGTAAAAGTGTAATTTTACTTTACTTATACACTGGTGGCAAAACTCGTTTCTTATTACAATCTGTTATTATGTTGAAGGATATCCATCTTTGACCAAATTACACGTCGGATACACATCCCTTACAATAGACCATATTTGTATCGATTCAGAAATTCTTTTTTTTCTGTTGCGGGTACTATCTACTCAGAATTTTATACTCTAGACTATAAGATTTTTCCTCCTAACTCTTGCTTGAATCCATCCAAGTATTTGAAAGACTATCTCTGTATTGTGGTCATCTAATATAGCAACTAAAAAGCAGATCATATCATGAGGCTACAGCTCACAGCAATACACAATTTGAAACAGCCAATTAGCACCCTATATGATGTTGCGTTGGAAAGAAGTTCTGAACATGTTTTCTTCCACACTTCTGATATTGTGTAAGCATTTTTCATTTTCCAGAGGTTTTCTAAACCCTACTCCCTCCGTTATAAAATCCGACTCATTCAGTTTGGTCCGAACTTAACGTTTAAAAAGTTTAACCAAATTTATAGAAAAATCATTAGCATGTATGAGTTATGACACAAAATAGATGTATTATGAAAAAATATACTTTAGATAACTCTAATGATATTTATTTTGTATCATAAATATTGATATGTTTTAACTAATATGGCTAATTTTAAGGAAGTTTGACATGGAAAAAAGTAGAATGAGACAAACATTGGACGTCAAAGTAGAATGAGAAACATTGGACGCCAATGAGTTTCGTTGTCTCATCCACCTATGATCTTGTTGTTCCCTACACAAGCGAGGAATCGATTCTGCCAATATGCTTCATTCTTCTCATTGGCATCGCCAATATTTGTTTTAGGAAAAAGGAGAGTTTTCCATCTAGACCCTACTGGTTATTTGCACTATTCATGATCCAATATGCTAGGGTTAAAGTACTGCTTTCAGAATTTTAATTTGGTGGCCAACATTTTACGCACTACTGTAATTTCAAGACTTGTTGCTTAAAAAGCCTAGAAAAATATCTTGACATTTGTAATCTCTATTTTCTCTTCATGGAAGCTTTATCATTGCAGCGGTGAACATGTGAAGAAAGCATCTTTGGGCATGTACAATGCCCTTTTATTTATGCAGATGATTAACGAGAAAGAATAAGTGCCGCAGATGATTAACGAGAAAGAATAAGTGCCGCAGATGATTAACGAGAAAGAATAAGTGCCTTAGCAACCGGGCTCAGACTTTAGAGTCCTCCAAAAACCTCCTCGTTATTGGCCCGGTCGAAGCAAGTAAGATAGAGAGCCACGGACACGATGAGGTTCTCCGACGGAGCCGACTGCAGCGCGCGCCCCGGCCACGCACTGACCTGCTGACCTCTCCCAAGGATGCCATGGAGTCTCAGCCTCTGCCTTCAGGGTGTCAATTTCTATTCGAAGGTACGATTGTTAGTATTGATCTCCCTGACCGGGGGAGCCCAACCCACTAGAATTGCGGGCCCCTGTTCTACAGCACTGTATATAGGAGGTGGGAGCCCCCAAGCTGTTGGCGTGTTGTCCGCGGCGGGGGAAGCTCTGCCGCCCCTATCTGCACTGCACGTCGCTGCCTAAGCGCAGATCTACATCGACAGAACCAGGGAGCGAAACGGTTCATTTACAAGTTCATCACAGTTTGCACGTACACAAGAAGATTTCCACATGATTTACATTACTGTCAAGTGACAACCCCACCGATCTAAACCTAGTTGATCTCGTGGATCTAACAATGGTCTCAGACGCCTCGATCTAGTGAGTAGATCGAGTCTGGGGAACAAAACTGAGTTTTCTGTTAAATGTTGATCCTTCTCCGCCGTCACGGGCGAGAGGGAGGGAAGAAGGGTCTCTGTGACAGCGGAGCCCTATAGCAAGAAGGATTTGGAAGCGAATCTAAAGAGTAAATATGAGAAAACAAAGTAAAACATTGGCAAATCGCTCGGTTTTGAAGTAAATCGAAGAAAAGAAGTACAGACTCAAGTGAATCTCAAAGGAAATGTGCGAGATTCAAAGCGAATCGAGTCAAATCGCCACAAGATTCAAAGCAAATCACAAGAAAGAAGCCGAACCCTAACCATAACGCTAGATCTGTCGAATCCCTAACTCACTCCGCACGAAGGCGGTAATACAGAGCACCACCACGGAGCTTCTCGCTGGTGGTGCGTGTACCTGCGGGTGCACGCGCGCGCCGGCGAGGGGGCCCGAGGCGGCACTACAGCTTCTTCACCAAGCCACCATGGCTCTGACCTCGCGAGATGTGGGGGAAGAAGAGAGGGAGGGGCTCGAGAAGAAAGAGGCGAACGCGGAGGCGCCGCCGTGGCGCATAGACCCGGCCATGGCGAGCGGCGGCGGAGCGCAAAGCCACTCGCGCGCGACAGAGAAAGGGGAGAAGCAGAGATGCGACTCGGCGGCGTGAGGTCGTCGGTCGGGAGCACGAGGGCACGGCGGTGCGAGGCCGCCGGCCATGGCAAGCGGCGGTGCGGCGCATGAACGCCGGCGCTCGCGCGGAGAGCGCAGCTGCGCAAGCGAGGGAAGAGTCAGGTTAGGGTAGAACGCGTCGGCCGTGTCTTATATACGTCCGATCCATCCGCTCAGCCGTCCGATCTGCCGAACGGTCGAGATCGAGGTGGGGCGGGGGCAGCCGCGCAGCGCTGGGCCAGATAGGCGGCCCATCGATTGGCTGTTGGGCCCCGTGTGGAAACACGCGAGCATGATGATGCCGGGCCGCAAACGGGAGAGGCGCGAGCGGGCCATGCAAGCGCCGAGCAGGCCGCTTGGTGCGAGCGGGCCGGGTGAGCGGGCGAGCGGACAGCGAGTGCGGAAGCCAGCTGCACTGCACCTTGGGCAGCTGAGGACGCGCACATGAGTGAAAAGGCCACTTGGCCACGTGCAAAAGTAGCAGGCCACGCTGATGTTTTGGCTGCTAGGCTGCGTGCGTGAGAAAAGAAAGAAGGCCGTGGGCCGGTCTTCGGTTGTTGGCCAAATTTAAAAGTTTAATTTACACTAGCATTCAGGAATTGTTTTGGCTTGTTTTCCAATCAATTTTTGAATAGGTTTTGAGTTGAATTTACCTCTGTTTAAATTTGAACCAAAGGGGTAATTTTTCATTGGGTAAATTAAAGAGTTTTGCTACTGTTTATATGCATTTATATGAGTTTTCCGCTGCGAAGTTACTAATAAATGGAAGAAATGCATCTGAAAGTAAAGTCTTGTATGTTAAGTTTCCGCTGCAAGTAAAGTTTCATCCTCTATTTCAATTAGAGGAGTAGATAGGCATTTGTTTCTAAGAGTTAATTAAAGTTTGTATCTCTAATAATTTTTGAGTCAAAGTGACCAAATTTTCAGAGAGAAGTTAAACATCAAGAGAGATTCTTGAAAGAGAAAAGTATATTTTATTATGTTGTTCATGATTTGCCGAGATAAAGATTATGATACTGCTGTCTTCAGAATATAGTTGATGATAGCGATATTGTATCACGCATTACTTCTATTTCTGCCCAAAGGTGATCTGGAATTAATATAGAAGAATGTTGCATGTTTTAAGTTAAAGCATACGATATTTATCTGAGAGAAAAGACAAAGGACGTTGATTTCTATCACCGTTTGAGATCACTCAGCTACATTTCTCGGGTATGTGAATGAAAAGGCTTAAAGTTAAGCAAAGTTCAGGCATTTTTTTGTGCCGAAGTGAGTTCAATTTTTCTCTCATTTATAGTTTTCGTTGTTAATTAGTCAATTAATTTTCTGATTAAGTTGGAACCAAAGGGAAGATTTAACCAGGAAATGAGCTTTAAGTGGATGTTTTTAAACATGGTGAATATGCTTACATCATTATAGTATGTTCTAAATTATAATAAGTAATATGCATGTCTAATTTTGACCAAAGTTAAATTATACATGTGTATAACATAGTATAAAGAGTTATTTGTAGACACTTTCAGTGTCATGAGAGCATATCCCGTATGACGGGAGAGGTTAAGATATAAAGTTTATGCTAGACAATCCTGCTTGTCAGGAGAAATTTGAATGTATTATCCTGTTGACAGGAGAGGTTTATAGTGACTCCAAAAGAAAGAAGATCATAAAGCTGATCTAAGAAAGAATGGATTAGAGTAACACATTTTTAACTGATTAACGTCGGTTGAAGCATGTGAGTTGCAGAATATTCAGATATATTTCTGGATTGTTGGAGTGAATACAAGCTAATTCCAATTTTATGGAAGTCACCCGCATGGCGAGGAAAAGTTAGTACAGTGGTGTTCTCGTAAGGCGTCCACTTTTAAGAGTTCATTTATGACATTGTCATTTTCTGGCAAAAGTTGTTAAGGGCAATGTTATATAGAGTTTATAGTGAATCTATGGATTAATTCTATTTTCTGCCCAAAGGTGAGGTAGGATTAATGCGGTAGCAAGATCAAGCAAGACGACCTTTATATTACTTGAGTGTATCTTGCAAGAGCAAGAGAAGTTTGGGGTAGTTCTTAAGCTATCCAAAATTCATATGGTCGTTATCAGTTGAAGCCATAGAGGGGAGTTATGAGTAATGGTGGATGAGACACATTCTAATGTGTAAAATGGCTAACAAAGAGGAGTCAAATTCAAAAGTAAAGGGACAAAAGGAAGTTGTTTGCAAGCATTAAGATAAGAAGTTATGCGAGTTTCACTTGCATAAGTATAGCAAATAGCATACTCTGTAAGTTCTTGAAGTGATATGAGACAAAGTGTACTCCCATATGAGTTAAGAAACTCATCATTCATGAAAGTTTTTGGTTAAGTTTCAAAATTATGGTATTGATGTTCATGCCATATTTCGAGCGGGAGATGATCCCACATTGAAGGCGATGCATAGTATTTGTTGCAAGAAAAGTGATGATCTATTAATTAATTATGACCATCAAGAGGAGTCAATCAATACCACTAAGAAAAGAGATAGCCTATTTCCTAAAGGGAGATAGCATAGTCGGTCAGTATTTGCACTGGTCAGAAAGTTTAAACCCAAATAAGAAAGTTTAAAAGTACACACTACAAGGTTTCTTGGTTATTGCCACGCTACACAAGTGCAATGCCACTATTTTGGTTGCCATAGGGGGTTATAACTTAACTTTTGTACAAATTGGTAGCAATATGGTCCTATAATGCAATGGACTAAAAGTGTTGGCTTAGGTGTGACTTTTGGTTGTAATAGGGATGTGTTATTGCAACTATATTAGGCTTTGGTTGCAATTATTTGGAGTTATTGCTACGTCACTTTAGAGTTGCAATAGTACTATGTTTTCGTTGCAATAATATGGTATTATTGCAACTATATTTCAAATGGTTTGCTTTTGATTGGTGTTTTTACAACGATTTATTTATGTTGCTATAAATTTCAGTGGTGTTGCAATTGATATATGGCTGTGGCAACAGAAAATATAATGTAGATGCAATAGCTTGTGCTTATTGCAACTACTTTTTGGAGTGGCAAAAACCTTCTTTCGTGTTGCAATTGTGTTGCGTTAATTGCAATGAGAAACTTAATGTAGATGCAATAGCTTGTGCATATTGAAACAACTTTTTAGAGTTGCAAAAACCTTCTTTGGTGTTGCAGTTGTTTTTTTTTATTGCAACGAGAAACCTAAATGGTGTTCCCTATTACGGCGGTTTTTATGGGTTGGTAGAAACGTGTCAATGTCGATACCCATGTAATGCGAGACTAAATATCGTATGTATCAAGTTCGAGGAATCAATAAACCAGAAAGTATACTTTTTTGTATATAACTTCAAATAAAGTTGTGACTGAATCTTAGCAATGAATTCAGCAACTATATTATAGCCAATATAAGTTCTATTCATTATGAGAGTAATAACCAAATGAAGCTGTTCATCATCCACGACAGGTTCATCTTAACAAAACCAAAGAGGGGAACTGTGCCGCTCAATTTTTGGTCCACCCGCCCCCGATCCTTTTTTTCCCCGCAGAACCGCCCATCCCCCGCACCCCCCCTCCCCC